>JAHBCN010019138.1:0-16340 GCA_019359885.1 Listronotus oregonensis
CCAAATGAATGGTTGCCCCGCCCATAATGCCCGTATGGTAAGAGAGTACCTGAAAAATGCTTTTAACGGCAATATTATTGGTCCACGGTACAGGATACTTTGGCCAGCCAGGTCACTTCATCTTTTACCAAATGACACGGACGTATATAAGGGGGGGGGTTTGGGGTCCGGACCCCACCCCCATTCATATCCATCTTACTTGTCCAACAGAAAAAAATACATGCCCCGCGCCGATTGTAGAAAACGATAGTTGCTTAGTCCGCCGCAGTGCGGGGAGCGGAGGAATGGGCACTGCCCCCGCCCCTGCCTCCGCCGCCAGCGCTTTTTCAGCGCGCACCAAACCAAGCTAGTCTAGTCTATTTTGTCCTTCGGTTGCGCAATTGTTTAAAAAAAAACGAACAAATCAGGTATCTCTTTAAGTTTTTTTCTAAGAAAGAAAACCAAAGCCCAATGAACTTTGTCAAAAGTCAATGTGGACCTTCGTAACTTTTATTGCCTCTGCCCTTGGACGTCTTGATTTGTAATGGTCCAGCGTAGTCAACTCCAGAGTGGGAAAATGGTTGTGATGGTGTAACTCGTGTTGTCGGAAGTTGTCCAATTAATTGCTCGGCTGTCTGGGCCTTGAATCTTTTTATGCATTTTCCAATGTTAGTTTTGACAGTTCTTTTCCCATTGACGATCCAGTACATTTTCCGAATGCATACTAATGTTAGCTGGTTTCCGCCGTGTAGGGTTTTCGCAAATGAGCATCATTAATAACCAATTTGCTTGGGTGACTATGAGAATGCAAAATCGCAGGGTGTTAAATGACAGGTGCCATTTCTGCAGTCTTCCCCCGACACGAAGAATCCCATCAGCATCTAGGAATGGGTTAAGATTGAGAATCTTACTAGCCTTGGGAACTTGCTTTTTCTCTAGTAGAGCATCAATTTCCTCTTTGGGGACCCCTCCCTTGTCAAAGCTATAGCTACGTCCGTGCCAAATGACTTCTTTCTGTGGAGTTACTTAAAAAGTGTCATTTAAGTAACTTAACCAGCTACAAAACGCTATTTCGTTAGTATGTAATAAAATTTCGCAATATCAACTTAGCAACGTTAGAAATGAATTTTATGATCGGTTGGGATATTGTTTAGCTGTTAATGGGGGGTTGTTTAAACATTTGATTAATCAATGTTCTTGTATTTTATTTAATTTTTCCACGCCTAGTAAAATATTAAGAGTTCAGTTCTCTCTTTTTTTGGATCTATTTTCGATCTTCTGAGTTAAACATTTACAATTATTTATTGCGATGGCTTTGGACTCGAATTTACTGACAATACGATTAATGGTTAAAATGGACCAGATAGGCTTAATAGAAAAATAAACTGAAAATATTTCAGATACTGCTATTGGTTTAATTAAATTCTAGTATGGTACAATTATTATTTTAATGACCGGTAATAATAACTGTTATTAGTTAAACTTAATTGTGTCATTAAATAAAAGGTTTGATAAAAAATAATGTTTACGTGTCTTTTACTTTAAATGTAATGGTTGTGAGATTGATGAAACGAAAAAACCTTGTATTCGGTGAGCGTCAAATTTGACAAAGCCTTATAACAAATTGTTTGCTGGTGGCTGGTGTCTGTTTGGTTTTACCTTAACAGAAAATTTGGTAATTTTGCAATTACATTTAATTGAATAATTCAAGATTCGCTTATTAAAACTTTTTGAAACTTGGCACGAGGATTTGTCAGATTTGTCTCTTCAAAAAGTTATTTTACATTTTTTTCTGTAAAATGTACAGGGGGCCAATTATTAACCCCCTTAAAATTTACATGGAATTTCCTATGTTCCGCTAGGCGACGCAGCACCCTGTATAAACTGTGGTATTATTATGGGTATATATTGACGAAATCCATACATTCATTGTAAATGTTTCTAAAAAATAAATACTTATTATTATCATTATTATTAGACGTATCAGATGCATTTATACCGTTAAGCACCTCGTTAGGACGCATATACACGCTAACAAGTATTATCTCGTCTTCATTCTTCGATAAATTCTTCCTCATTAGTCTTGAAACTCAGTAGGTCACCAGTCTGCGGAAAAGAGAACACCACAACGTGATCATTTCTTGGAGATAACTGTTCTCTTCTGCACTTGTTACTCGTATATGTATGGACGCGATTGACATACATTTTTTTTAATTATGTAAGTACCACGGTCACAAGTGGTTGTAATAATAATAATGAACGATCTCAAAACGAAAAACTGTATTAGGTTTTTAGAACAGTGGAATTTATAAGTTGATTTTTATGGATTGTTGATTTTTAGATATTTCTTTTTATAAATATGAAGAAGAAATTAATTAAATCGAAAAAATATTGCGCATAATTAACTGAACTAAATTTTAGTTTAAAGAAACTAAAAAAACACGCTTTTATAGCAAATCGAACTTAAAAGTAGAAAATAATTTTAAAGTATAAAAACTTTGTGTTACAGTGACAGAAAGTCCAACGATCAAAAATGATTAATTTGGAATAAAATTAAAATAAAAATTAAGTTATTAACAGAATAATTCAATTATAGTAAAAAAGCGTATAAAAAATCTCTTAAGAGTGCATTTACGTTACACCTTAGGGTAAGGGCGAAAGGACGCGAAGACGGTGGGCGGAGACTAACAAACTCCCACTATTACAATTTTTGTATAGCCGCATTAAAAATATTATATTTTATTTAGGTTCTTCCAAATTCGGTGTATCGTTGCGATGTTGTTTCCGATTGCAAGCCTACAGGAGATAACGTTTTTCGGTAACTATTTTTCACTTAAATGACATAAATTATACACTATTTTAAAGGTAAGGAAATAATCTATGCCTCTGCTGTAACGATTTTTTGAAATATGAGTCGAGTTAAGAGAAAATAGTATCTAAACATAACCGATTTTAGGGTGACTTTCACTCAAGGAAATATTAAAAACTAAATCCAAATTTAAAAAACTATTACAGCAGAAGCCTAGATTTAAGTGTTGGCTTTCATATAGTTTTTGAAAATTATCGATAACTTATACCGTTTTTGAGAAAAACATTATGCTGCATAACTTAAAGGAGTGTGTTTCCTGCCATTTTTTTAAACAAAATGAATGGCACTCTTTGGAATGTTAAGCTCTTCCGCCACATCTCTTTCTGCCAACCTCTCTGCTCAATCTAATGAATAATTAATACTTTTTGATCCAAAGTTAAGTTTGGCATTTTTAAAAATATTGTTAAACACTGACAACGGACACCTGTTCTTTATTAGGTTTTTCAACAGGTATTTATATTCAGTAGAAGGTGGCATAAGCCTAATTTACGAAGGGAAAAAAGAGTTGCCCAATATGCAATGGCCCTTACTGTACAGGGTGTCCCAAACTGGACGCGTTCTTATGAGAACAACCCTTATTTGAAGGGATAGAAAAAATTGACCAAGGTGTCCGGAGCTCAAATTGAGTAAGAAAACTACTGGTGCTAATAAAACTTTGCTATCTCTTATCGTTTGGCCACTAGTGGGCGTTTTTAGAATTTCGTCGATTTTTTAAATGCACCATAACTTTTTTATTAATAAAGATAATTAATTTTGATAAAAACTTTCTTAAGGCACTTTTTTTCGTAAAATTCATTGCGATAGGCAATTTTTTATTGGGCGTTTAGATTTTCAGTGCACCACCTCAAAATCAATTTTTATATGGACCACCCTATATATTATAAGATTTTGAAAGTTGGCAAAGCTGGAAGAAGACTCTGGGTATCAGATTTATGGAATATATTCAAGAATGGTTCCCTGATCCTTTAAAATATCCAAATATTGTCAGAATTCAGCGGTTCATTATAAATGTAGGGTCCAATGAATTGTCCTCTAAAAATTCCCACCACACATTGAAGCTAAATCTTCCTATGTTGTCTGTTTTGGACAGTCGCATGGTGTTTTCTTGGGACCAAGTGTAATTATTAAACCGATTAAATATGCCCGACACTACTAATCGAAGCCTCGTCAGACCAAATACAATTTAAAGCAAAATTTGGCATTTGTATTTTATTTAAAAACCACTCACAAAACGAGTTCTTCGAAAACAAAATGATGGATTTTGCGGGTTCGATAAGGCTTAAATTTGTTTTTTTTCAAATCCTGTGGTTTTTGCTTCTGGATATACCAGTTTCTGCTCAAGTTTTCTTGTGGAAGTTGTACCCTATTTTCATATAAAGTGCCCAATACGGTTAGAGTTTTACTTCATTTTCGTTTTGAATTTCTTGATTTTGAGCATAATTTGCTCTGGTTTGTTAAAAGAGCCAAAATTTTTGTAGATTATGGGCAAGTCTAGCAAATACATCCCTGGATGATTGCTGCCGTTCGGGATATCTTTGAAAATACAAGTGTCTTGCCGCTGTCAATTCTCAACTATTCAGAAGCTGTTAAAATATTAAAATAAAAAAATTATATGCACGGAATGCTGCTTTTTTACGTATCAACTTTAAATATGTGGCTTTAATCATAACATGTTAGCATCCTATGTTATTTTATTAGTCATGGCAATGTTAGCTGTTTTCGGGTTCGGTAAATTACTGTTCTAGAACCGTCCGGCGCAGTTCAAAATTGCCTGTTCGGGTTTTAAAGAACTGTTCTCGGACTTTTTAATTCTGAGTTCGCGTTTTCTAGGCTACATTGGGACAGTTCTAGAACCGTCCGTATCGGTGGATTATGATTGCGTTCGAGATTTTCAAATGTCTGATAATCCTGGAACTGTCAGAGAACGATTCAAAGTATTGAGCTACCGCGCATACATTCTGGGCAGTTCTCGGATAGTTCAAGAACCGTTCGTAAAACGAAACCCGAAAAGCAGCTGTTGATTTTTCGCTAATGGTTTTAAGATAAACATAACAAGTGATACATCAAAATTTACGAAATTTTAGCAGCTTTTGAAAAATATATATAAGAGTTGGTCCATATAAAAAAATTGATTTTGGGGTGGTGCACGAAAAATCTAAAAGTCCTGTAAAAAATCTGCCTATCGCAATAAATTTTACGAAAAAAAGTGCCTTAAGAAAGTGTTTATCAAAATTAATTATCTTTATTTATAAGAAAGTTATGGGGCATTTAAAAAATCGACGGAATTCGAGAAACGCCCTCTAGTGGCCAAATGACAAGAGATAGCAAAGTTTTGTTAGCGCCAGTAGTTTTCTCATTAAATTTGAGCTCCGGACACCTTGGTCAATTTTTTTCTATCCCTTCAAATAAGGGTTGTTCCCATAAGAACGCGTCCAGTTTGGGACACCCTGTACATTCAGAGGAGGCCTGTAATGGAGAGTGAACAATTTAAACAAAATAATTTTAAAAGGATTTTTACTTACCCAAGTCACTTTAAAATCTGATAGAGGTATTACATATTGAATGCCGGAACTTACCTAAAAAGAAAAAGATATTTTAAAAAATGGCAAATAAATCAAATGATTTATTAAACTATCTATCTTTTTTGTTTATACACTATAAGAAAAAAAAAATGATGTTGAAATACCTGCTGAAAGAAAATGATACGTTAAAAATAATAAATTTACCAAGACTTCCTAAACATTCTATCTTCAAAACAAGAATGAATAAAGGATATAGTTGGATCAGTATAAGAATTAAAATTCGGTGCTCTTTGAAGAGAAAAAAAACATAAAAAGTAGCTAAAAAGGTTTGATTTGAACTAGCGGCCGCTTTTACTTTTTATATTTTTACAGGCACGTGCGGGAAGCGGCACATTATAAAAAGCAAAGGCGGCCGCCAGTTCAAATCAAACCTTTTTAGCTACTTTATACTGATTCAACTACACCTAAAAGTATTGATTACAAATCATTTGTGTGCTAACGACAAATGGTTTTAAGATTTTCTCGAATGGGCCCCCACTTGTAAAAATGTCGAAGAATGTGACATTCGAGAATGCGCTATATGAAATAAAAATGCTTTATACAGAATAATCCATAGAAAATACTGTCTAAATAAATCTTATAAAATTTAAGACCAACAATTCTTGATTTAGGCAACTTTGAGACCTCTATACTATACAAGATAGCCTTAGGATTTTTATTTCATTTTTTCCATTTCGTCAACAATGTGCAGTTTTGAATCAAGCAAGTGAAGGCTTTAACGTTAACGTTAGCGTTATTGAATTTAAGCGATATATTTCTAACTTATATGCCAAGATTATTTATTTTTCTTATTAATTTTGGAAAAATTCATTGAACGAAACCGACGCCTAAAGCAATAAAACTCGAAGAAACGTTGAACTACATACGTAAATAAAACGTTTTATTTTTAGTTTTGAAATGTTTTCCGGGGTCCCTATTTAAAACGGTTCTGTGATCTTTATTGGCCGACGTATATTTTATAATTTACTGCACAATTTTGTAGTATACGACAAACAGTTTTTTTAGCTTAAAAGCAAAGAACGTTATCATGTTTTAGAATATTTTAATAACTCTCTGTATAATAATGTTTTTTTTAGAAATACCAATAACAGATGTATAAAGATTTACAAATATATCAACAAAATTCACTTTTCTAATTTTGACATTTAAAGTGACACTTGTCAAAACTCATTAATGTTGTAAAATATTTTTTCTACAAGCGTGCGGAAAACTATACTTTTCCGCCTAATCTGCGTACGAAAAATAGCACTTTTCCGCACTAGAAAATCTTTTAGTTTTTGGAACACAAATTTGCATCTAATTATTAAATAATGAATTTTTTTGCTTAATATAGTTATATATTTAAAGAAACTAAATTTTGCTAATTTTGCAATCTTTTTATAACATTTATTAAATAAAATAGTCCTAATTTACAAAATGTAAGTACATATTTTTAATAACTCCGTATAAATTGACAAATAATTCATAGCAACCAACTAATTGTTTATGTATCTATCAAAAATGAATATTCTGTCACGCATTTTTCAACCAAATTGGAGAAATATTTTCAATGGATTCTGACGAAGATTTACCAGCATCAATTATATCGAAGCAGCAGAAATAGTAAGTATAGATCTTCTTCCCATAAAATCTCGTCACAGGTATGAAAAAGAATTTGTTATGTTTGAGACCTGGTGTCAAAGTAAGGGTGTGAAGTCTTTTAAAGAAGATATTTTCTGGCCTATTTCTCTTATTTATCAAAAACATGTAAGCCCAATATATTATAGTCTAGATACTCTATGCTAAAATGTATCATTAAGTTACTAAAGAACATAGATATAAGCAAGTTTTTAAAGTGACGGCCTACTTAAAAAACAAAGCGTTGGTTTTAGACCCAAAAAGGCTAAAGTTTTTAAAAAAGAAATATCTAAATTATGGATAAGCGCCAGATGATACTTATTTACATATAAAAGTGGCTACGATTTTGGCTTAGCGGGCCTTGTCGTAGAGAGGAGTTAACAAAAATATTCTGGACCATATTGAAGACCAGGAAATTTAGTATTGATACACATCCCAGACTCAAAAAATCACAGCTCTAGAAGCTTTGTCATTCTGGAATTCCGAAAATGAAAATTTTTGAATCTATATAGAAAGTATGTCAGTTTAAGAAAGCCGACAACACCACATAGGCGATTTTTTGTAAACTATAAACAGGGAGTGTATACAGTAAAATTTATCGACATTAATACCTTTGGAAAAATGCCATCGGAAATAGCGGCCTATCACAAACTTCCTAACCAGGAATTGTATACTGGGCATAGCTTTCGCCGGTCCTCTGCAACATTTTTCGCAAACTCCGGAGAACAAATATCCAACATTAAACGGCTTGGAGGCTAGAAGTCTACATCAGTCGCTGAAGGATACCTCGAATTAACAAATTTTAGGAAGGATATTTTAAACAAAAAACTTAATTTTACCAAAACACCTTTCACTATCCAGAAACAACCGTCAATGCCATCTTCCAAAGTAAACCTCTCGGTTCAAGAAACTACTTCCATAGTTGCAAAAGATTGGCTCATCAAGAACCCAACGCCGCCGCCGTCAACGTTTTCTCAGAAGAGCAACTCGCGTCAGCAATAAATTTGCAAAGCGCGACCAATTCATTTTTACTATAAATGTTAATAATAAAAATTTTTAAAAATTTTTTCGCTTCAAAAAATTTGGGCCTTAAACCTTCAAAAAACTTCCGCTGTCCCCCGTCGTTCGTGTAACGGCAGCCGCGTGGGGGAAAGG
Organism: Listronotus oregonensis; assembly: GCA_019359885.1. NCBI lineage: Eukaryota > Metazoa > Arthropoda > Insecta > Coleoptera > Curculionidae > Listronotus > Listronotus oregonensis. The sequence goes on from JAHBCN010019138.1 coordinate 8,203, forward strand.
TATCATTTTCCCCTTGTTAGAAAATAACTATTATTTTTTAAAACCCAGTTACGAAAACGTTTCCTAAAGGTTTTAGACAATGTTGCGGGGTTTTTGAATAAAAATTTTTCCTCGGATTTTCCAATGTTTTTTTATTTAATTTTTTCACAACTTTTTGAACAGAAAGTATTCAAAAGTTTTTAAGTGAATACCGGGATTCACGAACGACGTGATTAAGAGGTTTAAAAGTAAATTTAGTATAGTTTTTTTAAAATTTAGGGAGCTCTTAAATTTAAATTCCGCCAAAAGGTAATTTTGGGGGCGGGGATTTAAAAACAAAAAGGAAAGGGCTTTAAAAATTTAAAAAATTTTTAATTAAAGAAAATTTTGTGTTTGCCTGTTTATTTTTAAATTTGGATTCTGTTTTTCCTTATTTTTTTTTCCCCCAAAAGGGAAATTTAAAAACCAATTTTTTAATCTTCAAATTTATTAAAAATTCCCCTTTTTTTAGGGATTTTTTTAATTTTTTCCAAAATTATAAGGGGGGCCCCTTTTAAAAAAAATTGGTTTCACCCTTACTTTTTTAGTTTTCCCAAAGGAAATAACTCCGCTTTTTTAAAGACAATTTAAACCTTATATATATATTTTTAAAACGGTAATTGAAAATGTATTTTTTTTCCATTCTCCTTTTTAAAACCCCCAAGGTATAAAGGATTTTTGAAAGAAGTTTTTTTAACCCTTGGTTTTAAAAATTTACATTAAAAAGCCATAAATTTTTAACGTTTTTCAAAAAAAACCCACGCACAAATTAAATTCCCGTTTCTTTTTCGGAAAAGCACTCCTTTTTCAAATGCCAAAAAAATATTTCCAATACCCCCAAAGGGTTTTTTTTCCATTTCCGGAAACCCCGTTATAAATGTTTCCCAATTTAAAGAAAAAAACCAAAAAGGGTTTTTGGGGTTTTCCTAAAAAAAATTTCGATTTACAACAACTTTTAATAAATTTTCAACGGGGAGAATCTTAAGGAAAAAAAATAGGTTAAAATTAATAAAATTTAAAAACCCTTTTTAAAAGGTTTCCGTTTTTTAAAGCCAGACCTCGAAATTAAATTCCCTTTTTTTGGCTTTACAACTATTCTTTTATTATTTAAAATAAAAGGCTTTTCCCCGGTTTAAAATTTTTATTTTTTTTTATATTGTTTATTTTGTTTTTTTTAATTTAAAGATAAAAAAAAAAGGGTTTTTTTAGGGGTTTAAAAAAAAATTTTTTTTTTAAAAAAACTTATAAGCATAAGAAGATACAAAGAAAACAATTACCAGAATAATAAATAATACATTTTTACCACCATGATCCTGAATCAGGAGGCTAAGCTGTCAAAACATATAACATACGCAATGCATTACAATACCGGATTATGCGGTATTTTAAAAAATTACTGTATTTTTATTGCCAACATTATGTGGTCTCAGACATGTTTACAACCTGAAACAGTCTAATAATGTTGTTTAATAGTAAAAGGTATCTTTATTATACTTACCTGAAAATACTACAATTTCAACTGTGTATAAAATACAGTAAATATGACATTTTCAGAACAGCGCACGGAATTTTTTTTCGATCCCTCTTTCCGTGCGCTTATACAAAAATCCATCCATGGAAACTTTTCATAACAACGATTTATTCATTAATGACATATTTTATTTTCTGTCAGTGAAATTTATGCCATTTTCAATAAATGAATTGAGATTTGAAAGAAGATCCGAATATTCCCGATATTATATTACAACAAGCGGCAGAAGTGAGTGCAGATTTATAACCAGTGAAATCCAGGTTGAGATATGAACATGAATATCACATTTTTACCGAATGACGGACTCAGAAAAGAATCAAAATTGTGAGTGACGATATTCTCTTAGTTTATTTTTCTGAAAAAGCCAAATCTATGAAGTCATCCACCTTATGGAGTCGATTCTCCATGTTAAAAAGTTGTTTGGCAATAAAAGAAAATACTCACAACCAATATCCAAAAACTATCGCTTTTTGGAAACGACAAGCTGTAGGATATGTACCAAAGAAATTCAAGGTTCTTACATCAGAACAAGTAACCAAATTTTTATGTGAAGCTTCAGATGGACAATATCTACTAGCAAAAGTAATTGGCGTTTCCTTGTCGTGTTCTTACGAGATGGAAAAACTCACATGTCAAGAAGTTTTACCATTACCAATGAAAATTGCAAATTCAAACCAAAGATGTTACGCTCAACATGTTGAGTGCCATACTATCAGTGGTATTCCAAAACTTGTTGCAAAATACTTAAAACTAAAAAATTACGAAGAATATAGCGGACATGGGCTAAGGCGTTTTTGACTATCATGTTGGTAGAAAGCGCCGGTGATTTGCTCACTTTGAAAAGACACGGAGGATGGCTTTCTTCCAATGTAGCAGAAGGATATATAGAGGAGTCCATACAAAGAAAAATTGTAGTATCCCAAAAGTTGTTTAGGCCTTGTAACTTGGAAACTACAAAATCTGTAACAGTCAATCAAGAGAACCAAAATATTCACGAACACTCCGCTTCAACATCTAAACGGATTGAGCTTCAACAATAATACGAATTGTAAAATAAATATAACCATTAATAATAACGGTTCCGTTCAAAATTAATTTTCTTAGATTTAATTAGCTTGTATTTTTTTTGTTAATTCGTTTTACTGTTTTAAAAATAAAAATAAATAATCGCAATTTTCTTAAATCATTGTTTGCGATGTTTTTTGTTTATGTTGTTTTCAGGTACCTAAGTATATTAAAAAATATCGTTCATTACACGTCCAGAAATGGGTTTTTCCGTTCTTGCATGACCTACCGCTGCGCCTCACACGAGAATTTGTAACGCGCGCAAAATCGTCATTTCGTACTGGTAATGAAATATACTATTCCACTTTGCAAGTTCTTATCAATAAAGGGCGTAAAAAAGGAAGTCACGAGTAGCACAAGTACTCCATCCCTGGAGCTGTAACTAATTCACATAACTTCCTGTTGCAGAAACACATTCAACACCCTGAAAGCTATTTTTCTATAGCCACAAGTAAGCAAACTTTTATAATAAATATATTTTATTTATAATTAAATTAAATTCAAAGAGTAAAGTTTCCATAGAATCGTTGCAACACAGCGGAAATTGTGAATAACATTCCTTTCTATCAGTCTAGCAATCTAAAATAAACAAACGGATTTGTTTTCAAGCGCCCTGGGACTTGCGGCAGTGACTTTTTAAGACGCCAACAACTTGAGTTGTGATTGGATATTAATGACGTGATGCACCTCTGGGGTTGGATGCAGGTGACACGTTATAGTCTGTCTCAAAGTATATCGTTATGACTTTTGACGGACCATACCCCAATAAACCTTTAACGATTTTATAACCTATTGTTATTGGGTAAACCCATTTGTTCATAAGGGAGGTGGCAGATATTTTTGAGTATTAACCATTAGGCATATAGATATTTTGGCTAATATTTTAGTGGCAGTGTTGAATAACGTTTTTTCTGCGCGTTTCAAAAAGTTGTTTTACGAGAATATAACTATGTCGCTCAAATCATTTGTCATTAGATAAAAAAACAGTTGTCAAAAAATATGTATGAAACTTTTAATCAGAGAGGTCTAATTAAACAAGAAGCTTTAAAGGAACCTGTGTACTTACAAAAACTCCAATATCATTGATAAGGATATTATTATTATGAAGAATTGAACAAAAAAAAAACGAGGATTTTCAACTTAACGATAGTAGGATCAGGACCAAAAAGGAGGAAAATATATTGTCTTTATGAAAGCGGAGTTATTCCTACCTTGGAAACCGAAAAAGAACCTAGACGAAGACGAAACCAATATAAATATTGGTTCCACCTCCATAGAGTTGTTTGTAAAATGGGATTTAAATACCGCAAAATAGACAAAAATGCAAGTAGTAATGGAATCGACAGATTACGCACTTGGGGAAATTACCCAAGAAATTAAAAGATATAGGTTGGGAAACAGATCCATAATTTCCTTGATGAAACATGGTTCGATACACACGACACAGTATCCAAAGGATGGTTGATTCCAGTCAAAACTGGCGATGAAAGCACCTTCAAATAAAGGAGAACCATTACCATAATTCAGCTGGTTTAGAAGAGGATTTGTCCCAAACTGTTGCTGTTGTATGCAAAGAATATTAAAAGGATTCTAGCTTGGATTATCATAAGAATACCAGGCATAACTTTTATAAAAACTGGTTTCAAAATTATCTTTTAAAAAATATTCCAAACAACGGGTTTTATTGTCAGGATAACGCAGTTACCACACCTTCGCTACACAAAGCACCAGCTTCATCAAGTTCAAAAACTGAAATCCAGGAATATTTGTTAGAAAATTATATTTATTTTGAATTCAGTTACAAAAAACGCATCTTTAAAGTCCTAAATTCATATGCAATTAAAAGCGATATGTATGTGATAATTCTGGTTGAACAGGCGAGCATACTGTCTTACGGCTTCCTCCGTATCACTGTATGTTTAACCCCATAGAGCATTTGTGGAACCAAGTAAAATCAAAGATCAGAGCAGAAAATGTTACACCTACTTTAAGTCCCAATGTTATAAATTTGATAAAAATGTTATTACTAAGATACCAGTTGAGAGCTGAAAAATTAACTACAGCACATTAAAAAATTGAGGACTTTACATTTTATTCAAAACAACATAAATCCTTTTGCTATTAATCTTAAGATGACGCTGATAGTGAAACCAAATTAGATTTAGATATTTAAATTAAAAATGTAATTATGTATAGATAATGCAGTTATAAATTTATTAAAACTTTGCATATATTTAATTTCTTAATGTAATTTTAAGATTTTACTAACCTAAATAAACAATAAATTATAAATCTTTATATAATTAAAGTCCGTCCCTAATGTTCTGTCCTTTAATACCTACCGATCCGCATTTTTATTGCTGTCGGCAAGTATAATCCATAAATGAAGGCAAGAGCTAACACGATATACTTTAAGACAGACTATACATTTTAGGTTCGTGCAGCCACACTATGTCACTCATCCGCTCCTCGGGCGCTAGAGAACTAACCAATAAAGTGGGTCTCGGAGATAAAAAAGCGTCAACAGATTAAATTTAGTAAGACTTTGAGTTTTGTCTGTAAATTATGGTCTAAAATTTGTTTTTGTATTTCGGGCGTATTACCGAAATATTCCATTAAATAACTCGATGAGATTATCAGGTTCTCATGGTTGTATGAAATACTGTCTACTTTTTTTCTGTAACTAAATAACTCGATAAGAATATCAGATTCTTATGGTAGTATGAATTACTGCCTTCTTTTTTCTGTAACCCAAAATATTATTATTTTTATTACTATTAACCGCAAGTAAAAACAAGCGCAAACGACAACAGTTTATTCTTTTCATTACGAGGTATTTTCTAACAGCAAACTGTGCTTCAAAGCGGGAAAATTAACTAAAAGCCTCTTCTACAATTAATTAAAAATGAACTTGCGGCGCAAAGACAAATTTAATTAAGAAGCCGTTCAAGCCAGGCGCGGAATTCAATTCCTCTCTTTCGTAATGCCGTTAATTTTTATTACCTTCGGTTTGGTAATTTTTTTTTGTTATTTGAATTGTTTGAAGGCAGTTTGTACGTTTACTGTAATTAATTTAGGAAAATAGGGAAGCAATTCCTTTAAATTTTGTTTAATACAGGCAGGGCCGTCGCAAGAGGGGTTTTTTGGAGGTTTAAGCTCCCTTCCTTTTAAGATCGATAATTGTGGCACAGCATACAGGTAAGAGTAGCCAAGACTACACAGAGTGCACAAAGCAAGATCCACGATTGTCAAACAGCAGGTGATTAAAACGAATTTTTAAAAACAGCCCAAATTCCGAACTTCCAAAAGCACAAACCCTTTTAGTCCAGAACACGAAGTTGAAAAAAGTGCAAAACCTCGCAATTTTTTCAAAATGCATAGATTTGCATGAAAATTTGGGATTTAGCTTAACTTACACTCCTCTTTAAAATCTATATCATGCCGATGAGCGCCCTTTACTTTTTGGTGGTGAAAACTACCATTTTAAAAACCTATAAAACTATACATTAAAAAGCTTAAGTTAAGTAGAATTTGACTGAAGTTAAAAAAGTAGTATTTTGTCTTTTTGAAACTATATTTAAAATATTTCAGCCCATAAAAATCAACCCCTATTATTATTTTTTTTTTAAATTTTCCCCAAAAAAATTGACTTAACTTACCCTTTTTTCAAAAACCATTAGCTGAAGGGTTTCTTTTTTTTTTTAGAGGGAAAATGCCCTTTTCAAAAACCTTAAAGTAAGTTTTAAAGGGGTAACAAAGGGAGTTGTCTATACACACGCGTTTTAAACGTTTATATCTCCTTAATATCCGTTATACAGTAAATAAAAATATATATATATATATATATATATATATATATATATATATATATATATATATATATATATATATATATATATATATATATAAATATATATATATATATATATATATATATATATATATATATATATATATATATATATATATATATATATATATATATATATATATATATATATATATATATATATATATATATATATATATTTTAATTCAGAATGTCAAGGGAATAATAATCTTGTTTAAAACAAAAGGAATTTAAAAAAAAAAACCAAATAATTTTAAAACCCAAATATAAATCGATCCACCATAAAAAAACAAAGGGTTTTCAAACATTAACAATAAAAAACCAACTTTAAATATTGTGGCCCTTAAAAAAAGTAAAGGTCGAAAAAAATTCGTTTTATGAAAATAATCGAATCTATTTTTGTTAATATCATTATGCGGATTGCTGTCCCCCTGTGCGGCAATCGAGAAATAAATTTGGGCACCGGAAAAAAACCATTGTGCAGGTAAGAAGTTTAAATGAAATAAATTCGAAATATACGGGAAGTCTTAATGGGCCCCCCTTTTTTCTTTAAATATTAAATTAAAAAAAAAGTTTAATAAAAAAAAATATGGTTTTTTTTCTGCCTAATTTTGAACAACGTTATGTATACAGGGTATATCATAAAGATACAAGGACAAAATTTAAATTTTTTTAAAAGACCCCTAAATTTTTTTTTACATTTTATATCTACAAAAATTTTAGATTTTTTTTTATCTAACATACTACCCCCAATTCAATTGTTTCAAGATATTTCTTTAAAAAAGAATTTAGAATAAAAAAACCCCCATCCCCAATGTTGTTTTACGTTTCTATGGTTTTATAGAGTGACAAAACAAAAGTAATAATTAAAAGGTAATTGATATCACATGATGGTAAAATTAAAACCAAACAAGAAAAAAAAGATTAAAAAAATTTTTTTTAGATTTAAAAAAACTGTCAATATGACATTTTTATTAATCTCTATAAATATGGTTACTATGCAACTCTCAAAAAAACCCTGAAACCATAGAAACGTTAAACAACATTAAAAAAAGAGCGGATTTTTTCCTTCTAAATTTGTATTTAAATGCGAAATCTCGTAAACAGTTGAACTGGATATATAGGAAAAAAAATATCAGAATTTTATGCAGAAAACAAAAAAAGTAACAAAAAATATGGGGGTATTTAAAAAAAATTTAAATTTGTCCTTTACGGACTTTTTTATACCCCTGTATACATAACGTTGTCTGCAAAATATAAAAGGGAAAAACCAAAATATTTTTGTATAAAAATTTTTTAATTTTTTTAAAGCAAAAAGGGGGTCCCACTTCATAGACACCCCAATTTCTAAAAAAAAAAAAGATAAGTTGGGTGTTTTTTAAAAATATTTAAAAAATTTTTTAAATTAATTTTTTAAAAAATTCCATATTTTCCAATTTATTTGCTTAAATTTGTTTTTATAATTTTTATTTTTAAATCTCAAAGTTAAAATCTTAGTACTAGCGAAATCTAGAAAATGAGCCCAAGGGGATATCAACCAAACAGTCTCAAGTTATACAGTCTTGTAGAAGGAACAAACTAATGGGGGGTTTTATAAAAGACAATGGGAGATTAACAAAAAGCCCAAGAACTGCCTCCGAGTTAAACAAGACGGCCCCAAAGGGAAGAAAAAAT
>JAHBCN010019139.1:0-16349 GCA_019359885.1 Listronotus oregonensis
TGTTTTTAATGTATGTTTTATGTTCTTTTATGCATTTGGCTAATGGACTCGCAATTTTACCCATAGAAAATTTATTACATTCACGAGGAATTTTATAATTAACATTTTTTGTGTTTTCGTTTATATTGTATGGTTTTGTTTTTTTTTAACTGAGATCTAATATTGTTCTGTGTTTTAGAGATAATACGAAAATTAAATTTCTTACCTATTCGTTAAATTTTATTTGATAAGTCAGGAATATAAAATATGGTAAAAACAGATTTGTAGTAGGTCTATTTTAATTTTGTCTAAAATTTGGTTGATCAAATTTTAAAAATCAAAGAAATAAAATCAAAAGAATAATTATTTTTAAAATTATTTTTAGCTTTCTTTATTTTGATCAAAACAAATTATTTTAATATTCTATCAAAAAAACTTTTTACAAAAAATTTAAGTATCTGTATGTGTAGGTTTTCTGTAAATTTATTTTCAAATTTATTTACATCTATTTTTTTATTAAAATATCAAGAAAAGGAAGTTGTTCTTTTTCTAACGTGGAATGAACAGTGGGTTTTTGTGTATTAATGTGTGATAAAAAAGTATTTAGACCATTTTCGTCATGTTGATTAATAGAAAAAATGTCATTACCAAAATAAAGGTTTGCGAGTATAATGATAATTTTGTACAAAATTGGATTTGAAATTTTTTATTAAAATATTACTTAATAATGGTGATAAAGGTGAACCCATCGCAATGCCAAAAGTTTGTTTATAAAAGTCATTGTTATATTGGAAGTATATTGATAACTGATAAATTCTTATAAAAAAATATGAATTTACCACTAATCTCTTTAGCAAACCAATAAGTCAGAATTGCCGATACTATATTTTGCTTTTTTTCCATTTTTCCAACCCTAAACCCATAAAAAATTATACAAGTATTCGAAATTGCTTTTTCAAACACACAATACTATAATCATAAATATTGTTTCTACCATTGTTGACAAAAATCTTTTTTACCTTTTTCCACCACTCCTTTTATTCATCAGTACCCCCAAAGATGCCAGACAGTGGTCACGTAGGCACTACCGGATAGAAAAACAAAAACAAGGAATTTCAGCCTGACAGAATAAATAAGATTAAATGGTATTGAAAGAGATAAATCCCCGAAAGAAATTATAAAATATTGTTGTTTTTTAAGCTTGACGTATATTTAGATACGATGACGATATTAGAGATGTTTTATGGGGTACTAAATAGGGATTAGAGCAACAAAAGTACGGCTTAAAAGATACTTTTAAGGATGGCGAGGCATTACACGTATCGATAGTTTACTTTATAGATTCATATTATAACCTAAAATATAGATAAATTAAAATATTGTTTTTTAAGTAAATCCATACGCTAAATATGTTTTTTTTTCTGGGGACATTCCTCGAGGGCGTACAGTGTAAGTACTAATGTAAGGTGCAGACAGAGTTTGGGACTTCTCTACATCGACAAGGGGTACATGAGAGGTGCAGTTGGTGTCGCCCTCATGGACAGGAAAGTTACCCTTATGCGTTCTCCTGGGAGTCCTAGGAAAACGCAATAGGGTAACTCTCCCGGCGCGGATGAGCTAGCGAGAGAGACAGAACCTGCCCTTGAAGTGACCAAAACCACAGCAAACCATGGGATAAATCCAAAACAAACACTAAAAATACTGGTCCAGGATCAGAAAGAATTGCACCTACGCTATAAAACAAACCATATTTAGTATAAAATAAAATAATTTACATATAAAAAAATGAGATATAAATAAACCAGACACGAGCATTAACAAAAAAAAAAAAAAACGCTTAGTGTTGCATAAACTCTGCAACTGAATAAAATGCTTTATCAATTAGTAACTGCCCAACTGCATTCTTGAATCTACCTCTATGCATATGCCTTAAATTTTGACGAAGCTTACTATAAAGGGTAAGACAGCTGTAAAAAGGAGAGTTTTTAAAAAAAGATGTCCTGTGTAAAGGAATTTCGATCCTTGTATTGTTTCTTGTGTTGTAAGAGTTAGATGCTCCGAGTCTTCCAAACAATTCCCCATTTGCATTCACATAAGACACACACTTAAAAATGAACACACAAGGCAAAGTAAGGATCCTTTTCTGAACAAATATGGGTCTGCAACTTTCAAGCCGCTTAAGATTAAATATAAGTCTTAATATTCTTTTTTGTCCCACAAAAGCTCTACCTAGCGCACCACTACCTCTCCACTAGACAATATTACTGGAAATATGGCTGTAAGCCAGTGAATAGTACACGGAAATTAACCCAGACTCATCTAGTGTATTCTTAAGATTAAGAATAGCATAATATGCTGAATTTAGCTTCGAACAAACATACTCGACGTGATAGGCAAAGGTCAATGAAGAATCAATGATAGTTCCCAAAAATTTTGCAGTGTCTGAAAATTTGATATTGTTGATTATTTCGAAGTTATTGGCTTTCGAATAAACAAATTCATGTATGTAGTTTTAGTGCTATTAATTATAAGATGATTATTACGGCACCAAACTTCCATTTCATGACGGGCTACCCTAATGTGATCTGCGAGCTGCTCCGGGCTATCTGCCGCTAATACTACCGTGTGGTCATCGGCATACATTGTAACACTTCCAGTGCTAATATTTTGCGGTAGATCGTTAACATAGAGCAAAAATAGTAATGGCCCCAGTACAGAGCCCCGAGGAACTCCCATACCCACAAATTTGGGTTCCGACTTAACACCTTCATATCTTACCACCATTTCACGCCCAGACAAATAGGAGTCAATCCATTCGGATAACCTACCTCTGATACCCATGCTGTACAGCTTTGAGAGCAAAATACTCCTGTTTACTGTATCGAAGGCTATGGACAAGTCAAAAAATAGAGCTACTACATATTTTCCTTGGTCAAGATTACTGTACACATAGTTTAAAACGCTGTATGTTGCTGTTTCAATTGACCTTTCTGGTACAAAACCATGTTGACACTTATTTAAAATGTTATATTTAAGAACAAAATCCATTATTTGGGCAACCGAAAATGAGCCCACAGGAATATATCAACCAACCAGTCTCGGGATTATACAGACTTGTTGAAGGAACAAGGCTAATGGAAGAATTGGTATTAAAAAAAATTGGAGAGTAGGCACACAAAGGCCAGGAGGCTGCGCTACTTCTAATGGTAGATCTAGACGGTTCCCAGGAAAAAAAAATCTATGAATGAGATGAATGGCGAAATAAAGAAAAATAAAGTTGGTACTGAGCCTTGAGGAACCTCAGCATTTGATGGGCACTATAAATATAACCCTCCACCATACTAGATTTTAAAAAGAAAAATTTTTAGAACACTGTTAAAGACCATCGGATAAAAAAGCTCTAAGTAATTTCAAATCGTTGTTATAAATGAAGGCATTTAATTTTCAAGAAAAAAATGTAAATAGGTTAATAATAAAAACATTTACATTTAAGTGTTGATAGATATTAATGCAGTAACATATACAATATCTATTAATGCCGCTTTGCAAAATCTTATTTATGAGATACTTTAAACCTCGATTTGCTCATTACATATCCACTCTTGTGTAACGAAGTACTTCACTAACAAATGAACTGTGTTATTAAACTATTACTAGTTCATAATTCTAAACAAACTACTGGGGGCACCCAAATAATTCGGTTTTCATTTTTAAAAAACCTCTTGAAAACTTGTTTAAATGTACCAGTCAATTTTTCAAATTTTGTACTCGATTTGCCAAATTATCCATTTTTCGCACGAAATTTGATTGCAAAATTATTGTGTAGAAACCATTAAATCGGTTTTAAATAAATTTGGCAGAATGTATCTGAAGATTTCCTGTACCTATGATTTTCCAGGTTAAAATGGCAACAAAAAGGCAGTTTTTTCTTAATTTTTTCTACTAATCACTATCACTGCTATACATTAGTACCTTGAAGGTATACAGTCCCATGTTTTTATTTTTTTTTGTTCAATTGATGTCTATTACTTACATCACTCTGTATACTCCTGTAAATTATAGTTAATTATCATCTAGTGCCCTTAACGGGATAACCATTCTAAAGAACTCTTGAAAATTGTTAAGTGTGTTTGTATTATAGAAAATAGGAATCTTAAAATTATTTGTAAGGACCACATAAGGAATTTATTTGTTAAAAAAGCTTTTTTTATTTTCATTTTATATTTTTGTAAGGTTACAGTTTTTTATATATTACGCTACAATATCTATTATTGCCGCTGTAAAAAATATTATTTATTAGATACTTTAAACCTTTCTTGCCGAACAAAGTTTAGTATTTTTCAAGATATAAGAAAATGACTAGACATATCGATTATCTCCGACTGCAATAAAAATCCTCGAAAGTGATTCTTTATGGCCATGCCAACAGAGGTAAGAATAGTTCAGGTCCGCACTTTACCCTATACGTTTAGATATAACCTGGAGCAAATGGGACATCATGAATATTCATATATTATTCCAGTCAGGTAAAAATACGACCCTGTACGGTCGGGTGCGATAATTAGGTCAACCTACCCTAATAGTACCATAAAATACTAATTGCCAGGAGTTTTACTGCACTCAAAAGCAGTCGAGACTTTTAGTCATTTTCTTATATCTTGAAAAATACTATGCCTCACTAACAAATTAACTGTGTTATTAAACTCTTACTGGTCTGAGTAAAATTAATTATATTTTTTCAAAAAAATTGTAGGTGAAAATATTTTAAGCAAAAAAACGTTGTGACTTTTCACAATTTAACGTAAAAAAGTATTTATTATGGTCTTCCAGATTTCAGTGTTTTTGGTCAAATTTTAAACATCCTGTAGATCTATTAAGGATCCCGAAGAACACAATGACATGATGTGCAGGCATTTTTTTACTAAGATCAGTTTTTTTTAATTGATTTTTTTGGAACTGATATTTAATCTCCTTTTGCCATTTTAATAAAGAAAATACAAACAATAGTAACATCCTTTTGTGTATTTGTTTAAAAGGGTGGAAAGAAAAATAATAAAAAAGATTTTGGTAATTTCAGGGGTGCAAAGTGTTGTGGTGCGTGATAATAAAGCGATCTGTAAAAAAAAAAAAAACACTTCTTAAGGTGCCCCCTTTCCAAAAAAATTGTACTTTTTTTATTTTGGCAGGGTTCTGATCGACATTTTTGTAATGTTAGGAAGGCATGTTTCAAATTTCATTTCTTGGAAATTCGTTTTCATTTGGTGTAAAAGATGTTTTGTGTATAAAAAGATGTTTTTTTTTTCATTTTCTGGTAAAAGAACATGTATTGGGGCACTTTAAAACACACTAGAGCAATGAAATTTGAAATATATCTGTTTTACTTTACAAAGAACTTGATCAGAACTATGCCATAATAAAAAAAAAGCAAAAAATATATATTTTTTTGAGTGGGGGCATTTCAGGGGTAGTTTAATTTTGTTTCTTTTTACACATCGCTTTATTATTACGTACCACAACTTTCTGCACCCCTGTCGTTACCAAAATAAAAAAATTTTATTTTTTACTTCACCCTATTGTTTAACCTGTCCGTATAATAAAAAAAAAATGTGTATTAATCGGTACATAAGTACCAAAAGCTATTCCACCTAATTTTTTTTATACAATCCTCTATATATGTTGCCATGGCGTAACATGGTGCCATATTGTTCAAACCGAAATTGTTTAAACAATTGCAAGTAATTGTTATTTTTCATAGGACCATTTTTTATATTCATTATTTTAGTACAAATAAAAAAGGTCCTATGACTTTTCACAATAAAGTTAATATTTTTAAAGGTTTGAAAAATTTCAAATTTGGGTACTTTTGACCCATGAAAAGTATCACAATAGTCAATGAATACATTTTTTTTTGAACTTTCGTTCTCATTGTACAGGGTGTCCCAAACTGGACGGGTTCTTATGGGAACAACCCTTATTTGAAGGGATAGAAAAAAATTGATCAAGGTGTCCGGAGCTCAAATTTAATGAGAAAATTACTGGCGCTAACAAAACTTTGCTATCTCTTATCGTTTGGCCACTAGAGGGCGTTTCTCGAATTTCGTCGATTTTTTAAATGCCCCATAACATTCTTATTAATAAAGATAATTAATTAAGATAATAATTTTGATAAAAACTTTCTTAAGGCACTTTTTTTTGTAAAATTCATTGCGATAGGCAGATTTTTTACAGGGCGTTTAGATTTTCGTGCACCACCCCAAAATCATTTTTTTTATATGGACCACCCTATATATTATAAGATTTTTGAAAAGCTGGTAAAATTTCCTAAATTTTGTTGTATCACTTGTTATGTTTATCTTAAAAACCATTAGCAGTATTACGATTTAAAAATTAAAATAATGTGCCTCCAGAAATCAACATTGCCATGACTAATAAAATGACATAGGATACTTGGTAGTGGTACTTGATATTGTTAAATATTTTGGTATTTTTAGTAGAAAAAAAAGTAATTTAAATAAGTTTTCAAGAAAGGTGTTTAAAAAGTATGAAAATTTTGGAAAAGTTCAACATGTTTAAATGTTATATAGAAAGCAACAAAAATGCTCAGGCGGCAAGAAACTTGTATTTTCAAAGATATCCCGAACGGCAGCAACCATCCAGGGATGTATTTGTTAGACTTGTCCATAATCTTCAAAATTTTGGCTCTTTTAACAAACCCAGAGCAAATTAAGTATGCTCAAAATCAAGAAATTCAAAACGAAAATAAAGTAAAAACTCTAACCGTATTGGGCACTTTATATGAAAATAATGGTAACTTCCACAAGAAAACTTTAAGCAGAGACTCGCATATCCAGAAGCAAAAACCACAGGATTTTGAAAAAAAAACAAATTTAAGCCTTATCGAACCCGCAAAATCCGTCATCTTCTCCCTGGGAATTTTGATCGAAGAACTCGTTTTTGTGAGTGGTTTTTAAATAAAATACAAAATGAACCAAATTTTGCTTTAAATTGTACTGACGAGGCTTCGATTAGTAGTGCGGGCATATTTAATCGGTTTAATGATTACACTTGGTCCCAAGAAAATCCCCATGCGACTGTCCAAAACAGACAACAAGGAAGATTTAGCTTCAATGTGTTGGTGGGAATTTTTAGAGGACAATTCATTGGACCCTACATTCATGATGAACCGCTGAATTCTAGACAATATTTGGATATTTTAAGGGACCAGGTTGAACCATTCTTGGAAGATATTCCCATAAATTTGATACCCAGAGTTTTCTTTCAGAATGATGGTGCCCCTGCGCATTGTGCAAGGACCATAAACGATTACCTTAATGTTCAGTTTGGTGAAAATTGGATGGGAAATCAA
The DNA here is from genome assembly GCA_019359885.1 of Listronotus oregonensis. Classification (NCBI taxonomy): domain Eukaryota; kingdom Metazoa; phylum Arthropoda; class Insecta; order Coleoptera; family Curculionidae; genus Listronotus; species Listronotus oregonensis. Next base: position 7,346 of record JAHBCN010019139.1, read on the forward strand.
GGGCCCATACAATGGCCTGCCAGGTCACCGGACCTGACCCCCTTAGATTTTTTTCTTTGGTGTAGAATTAGAGACCTTACTTATAAAAACAATAATTTTAATAGCCGGGAAGAATTAGAAAGGGCGTTGCGAGGTGCGTTTAACCGAGTTCAAAATATAGAACTTATTAATGCAGTTAATGCTGTTAAAAAAGATGTAGAATTTGCGTACAACAAAATGGGAGACAATTTGAACATTTGTTAACATAATTTTATTTTATTTTTGTTTATTTATTATCGTTTATTAAATTCCATAAAATTTTATATTAGGATTAGGTAGAGTTATGTTTTTTGTTAATATTGTTGCTTTGTTGTTGTCGTGTGTGTTTTAGATTATTATTAATTTAATATATAACTATGAGTAATCTTATCATAAAACTTTAGATCTGTTGTTTTAATCATAACATGTTAGCATCCTATGTCATTTTATTAGTCATGGCAATGTTGATTTCTGTAGGCACATTATTTTAATTTTTAAATCGTAATACTGCTAATGGTTTTTAAGATAAATATAACAAGTAATACATCAAAATTTAGGAAATTTTACCAGCTTTTCAAAAATCTTATAATATATAGGGTGGTCCATATAAAAAAATTGATTTTGGGGTGGTGCACGAAAATATAAACGCTCTGTAAAAAATCTGCCTATCGCAATGAATCCTACGAAAAAAGGTGCCTTAAGAAAGTTTTTATCAAAATTAATTATCTTTATTAATAAGAAATTTATGGGGCATTTAAAAAATCGACGAAATTCGAGAAACGCCCTCTAGTGACCAAACGATAAGAGATAGCAAAGTTTTGTTAACGCCAGTAGTTTTCTCATTAAATTTGAGCTCCGGACACCTTGGTCAATTTTTTTCTATCCCTTCAAATCAGGGTTGTTCCCATAAGAACGCGTCCAGTTTGGGACACCCTGTACATTAAAAATGCTTAAATAATTGTATAAATTTTTTGCTTCGTAGAGCCTTTCTTATATAGGTACATACCTAACAAATTAACGTTATAAAAGTTTAAAAAATGTTATTGCTTTGTTTATAACAATTTTATAACTTTGACAAAAAATGAAAAATCAGATTAATATTGTCAAAGTTATAAAATTATTATAAACAAAGCATTCAATTTTTTTTCTTTAATTCTTTAATTGATCTTGTTAGGTATGTTTTTAAGAAGGGCTTTACGATGCAAAAAAAATTAAACGACTATTATTTTAATGTAAAAGGAAGACGAAAGTTCGAAACAATTTTGTTGATCAACAATTATCCAGCTTGTTTAAAAATTAACTTTATGTTAAATTTTCAATGAAAATAAATTATTTGAAGTGTTCTAAATACACCATAATTTTTTAAAAATTTTCAATTAATATTTGGTACCCTAAAAAAATATTTAGCTTGTTAAAACCGAGCACGTCACACTGTGCTCGGTTTTAACGAGCGCGCAACCAAAAATGTGGCGCGAAGGCCCATTTTCAGCGTTAAATTAAAATTATAAACATTGGAGATGGAACTCCAGGAGTTGGAACTTTTTTATTGGAAATTTCCTCCTCTTCAAGAACCTTTTTTGCAATTTCTGTTATCTCTTATGGTTTTTGAGTTATCATCAAAAAATGAAATGGCTTTGTTTTCGTTTTTTGTTAATAACAATTGCAATTTTTATTGTCAGAAAAAATCCTTAAAACACCTTCCTCAGATTTGCACTCCACGAAAAATATGACCTACGCTCATATTTTTCGAAGGCTTTTAACTATTTTTCGGAGAAAACACACTTCTCGACTAGACTATTGGATTTGTAGACAAAGCAGTGCATGAATTGTTTCGAGTTAAATAAATTCCACTGTATACAAGCAGTCAACAGCATAGCATAGGTCATCTAACTTTTAGCACTAGCGCGAAAAATTTAACTTTTGTCAGTGGATCGTCCAAAAACACTAACTTTCGCACCATCGCACACAGGCGAAAATCGGGGAAAAGCCGGCCATAAATAGTAGTAGTGCTGATATGAATCACAAACATGTTTAATCGTAAGAAAATGTTAAAACTAAGATAACACGTTCATTTAAACATTTTTTAAAGCCCCCCTACTCCCCTTGGGTTCATTTATTGCATTACATAAGCGCTGTGTAAGTACCTATTTCCTTAAAAAAAATAAAACTCTATGAAAAATGTTACTATTATTATTAGACTGTTATTATTTTAACAATTTAAGCAGTTAAGAGTTTAAAATTCATAATAAGAGCGTTTATTTCGGCTCGAATTGAAGTTGGATTGAGGCACTTAACAGAGAGAGAGGTAAACCATTTTAACAGAATTGTAGGATTGAGATAGTTAATCCTGCATTTTTTCCAAATTGACTTGCCTTTGTCACTGTTGAGTGCCTCAATCGACTTCAATCTGCGCTGAAATAAACGCTTTTTACTGAAAATTTTTGAAATAAAATCCAAAATGACAAGACTTTTGATATACCTGAGGTTAATAAAATTGCTTATTATAAATTAAATAAAGTTGTGATTTGTTTGTTTTTGTTCTATTTAATTTTATAACTAACTTTTGTGTGTAAAAATAAGAGCAATTTAAAATACATGTTAAGAGTAATTTATTTAAGTATGTAAAGTATATACAGACCTCACTTAACAATGACTTTGTAATAATAATAAAGCCTAACTTATCTTAATAATTAAAATCAATCAATATCTTCACTATCACTTTCATCAGCAGAAACTGTTGGTTCATCAAAAAATGCCAAAACTTTTGAAGGCTGTTTAAGCTTTTTAGCAGATGATTTTTTCATATTGGAGATTAAAGGATCAGAAGATATTAAAAGATTACAAAATATATCCTCCATGTTTTCTTTTCTTGAAAACTTCCGTGCATTAAATTCTCTAATCTTTTAATATCTTTGTTTCTTGATTCCTGGGCTTCCTCGCCAGTTTCCCAATTGGAACCATAAAATATGATATTATATCAGAACTGTGCATTAAGATTTTATGGACGGATGTTGGCATATTGTACCACGGATACAATTTACAAATTTTCTGGCCGTCTCATGACATAGTCCTTAAAACTATCAATTTTTATATGAAAACCACTAGAAATTGTTAATAAAATTACATGGCAATTTTTTTATTTCTCTATTTAATTTTCTATAAAATAATGTTTTATTTTTAAAAATTGATTTATTCTTTAAGTTAGTAGGAGAAAATTATTTGTTGCGTTTGGGACCTACTTTTAACAATTTGGACCCAGACCATAAATCTTTAAATATTTTCTCGTCAAGATCGCAAATTATCGCAGCAACTTAAGATGGGATCTTACAAAGGACTTTAAACAATAATTTAAACTAATTTAAATCGGGAAATTACTCGAAATCATACTTTTACTTTAGCAAAAAGTGAAAAATTGAAAAAAAAAAAAAATTAATTTTAACTTTTTTAGAAAACCAGTATAAAAAAACGTAAAAAATTTTTAAATAAATATTATTTTTAATATTCTACTTACCACCACAATGGCTCCATAGTTATTTACAAAATTTTCACCCACACTTTGCCGAAAAACTGAATAAAATTACTAATTTTCACAGGCGCTTTTGAATCACAATGAAATATCTCCACGAACATCAGCTTTCAACTAAAATATTTCTGCAAGTGACAAGACTAAAAATAAAAGGATGATTGTTTATTATACCCAGGTAACTAGATAATGAAATTATACTCAGAATAGGCCTTAATTGCGAAGTTGGTATTTCCGATTTATGGCCGGGTTTTCCCCGAATTTCGCTTGTGTGCATCGTAGAAAAAATATTTTTTTATTTTCAAAAAAAAAAAACAACAACAACACTTGATCTTCTAAGATTTAAATAAATTAGCAAATAAACATTTAAAAATTTCCATCATGTATAATGGAACCTCATACAACAACATACCACACGTGACCCAATGGGACAGTCAACCCAAATACCTCTCAACGCACCTGACCTAATTCCCTCGGAATTTTTATTGTTCGGTAAGATTACAGAAAGAAACTTAAGCTCTGGGTTATTAAATAATAAAAAAAAGTAAGCCCGAAAATAAATCTGACCGCTTATTAGTATAATACCTGTTTATGTGGGCCACCTATCGCATAACTCATTTAAATCTAACTGGTACCAGTGGTAGCCTTAAATTATTTAATCTGCTGGCGATGGTACACGGTTACGCAAGAGTGCACATGTAATGACCAAATCGGGGACTCGATTATCTGATGGTACCACATAGATAAAATTCGTAGGTTTTGGTAAATAGGCGATAAATAAGTATTCGTAAAAGTGTATCAGTATTTGTAAATCAGTGGAGAAATGTCTCAGTTATTATTTTGGATTCAACAACTTGAATCAAACATAGGTTATCTAACCTAAGCTTTATAATCTGTTTTTGGTTGGATGTTCAGGCTATCCCAAATTTGATTATCATCATTGGGATCTGGAAAACTTAAAGAGGAATTTTCATAAAAAACCATCTGTTAGGAGAGTGTTAGAAAATTGATTTTTGGTAAAAAACATAGAAATTATTTTTTCGAGTAGGTGTAATACATCATTAATTTTGGGGTCCTAAAAGGTATTTAAAAACACAAAGTTGATGATGACAGCTCGAAGACAAAACGTCGGTATGCAAATCTAATAACACTGCCTTATAAAACAGAAAAACTAGCAATGAGAATGAACAATTTATTTTGTTATATCTATTTAAATAGAGTCTTAAAAAAATAACGATGAAATCACGAATATTCAGTTTTTTCCAAAAATTTTCGGAATAATTTAAAATTTTAAAACTTTTAAAGTGACATTTTGATCAGGATTAAATTGCGCAACTTTGCCTCCATTTAAATGACCTCGTATCTCTTCAAGTTTCCGATATTTCAATGATGAAAATTAAATTTGGGACACCTTGTACAAGGTAATATGCATGTTTTTTTTCCAAAAATCATTTAGAAAAATGTATTTTACAAATATTCAGATTTTTTCTCTTTCAAAAAGAGCCTGCACATTTGTTATACAGGGTTCCCATATACAGGGTCCTGCAGCTAACCTCCGTCTTATGTAGCTCATTTATTATTCACTGTAAAATTTTCATATTTTGCAGACGCTACCTTTAACCCACGGTGTATTTAAGGAAAATAATTTTGGTTCTACAGGGTGTCACAAAAAAGTGTGACATCACGATGGTGCATTTTTTTAAATGGAATGCTCTGTATTTTTTTCTATATTTAGGTACCTCTTGTGGTCATTTATATTCCTCTAAAATTTTGTCATCATCGGTTTAGTAATTTCAGAGAAAAAAAATAAAATATAACAAAAAACTGTTTTCTACCATTGAATTTAAAATTGAATAAAAATACCAACAGTGCTTGATTAATAGAACTAAACAAAGAACTTATTAAGTAACGTAATATCAGTCGCTTAGGTCATGTTTGGTTAATTCGAACTGTACAGGGTGTCCAAAATTTAGTGTCAAACTTTTCAAATTTGAAAGCACTTTATTTTTCTTATTTTAAATGTAAGCCCCTGTATATTTTTAGGTCGTTAGATGAAGAATTAAAAAACAAACATTTTTCTAATTATAACCCTATCGAAATTTCTAACACATTAAAAGTTATTCGTTGAAAACTCATTTTGGCATCTATTTTAATAGTAATACCATGAATAAAAATGATAGGTGGCTATGAAAAACAATTTATTTCATTGAAGTTTATTTAACTTACAGAATCTTATTTTGACATATTATAAAATTCGAGTAAATTATTATTATTTATTAATTTAATTAAATTAATTTAAGAAAAACCTTTAAATGTTAAATAAACGTAATTTTTAATTTTGGCTAACATTTATGTAACTTTAACCAATTTCTAGGTAATAATTAACGTTGTTAGGAAACTCTTATGTCAATAAATTATTTTTCGCACCCACCTACCATTTTTATCCAGTGATATTACTATCGAAATAGATGCCCAAATGAGTTTTCAACAAATAACTTTTAATGTGTTAGGAATTTCGATAAGGTTAAAATTAGAAAAATGTTTGTTTTTTAATTCTGCATCTAACTACCTATAAATATACAGGGGCTCATATTTAAAATAAGAAAAATAAAGTGCTTTTAAATTTGAAGAGTTTGGCACTAAATTTTGGACACCCTGTACACTTCGAATTAACCATACATGACCTAAGCGACTGATATTACGTTACTTAATAAGTTCCTTGTTTAGTTCTCTTAATCAAGCACCACTGGTGTTTTTATTGATTTTTAAATTCAATGGTGCAAAACAGTTTTTTTTTATACTTTTTTTTTTCTCTGAAATTACTAAACAGATGTTGACAGAATTTTAGAGGAATATAAATGATCACAAGAGGTACCTAAATATACAAAAAAATACAGAGCATTCCATTTAAAAAAATGCACCATCGTGACGTCACACTTTTTGTGACACCCTGTATAACCAAAATTATTTTCCTGAAATGCACTGTGTGTTGAAGGTAACGTCTGCAAAATATGAAAATTTTACAGTGAATAATAAATGAGCTACATAAGACGGGAGGTGAGCTGCAGGACCCTGTATAAGTCTACCCATTCTAATAACTCAACAAAATTCTTAAAACTTACATTTTATTACACTTAATAACAGTCTACTCTTTGGGATTGGACCGTCATCAGCTTCAATGCACTTTTCAAGATCGGACAAGAAATGATTCATGACACGACGAAGCAAACCCTGATCTATTCGCCGGACTTCTTCAGCAATTCAGACTTTGTGTCTCTATTTTTTGAACGAGTTGCAAAAGCCTTCGCCTTTAAATAGCCCCACAGCAAAACAGTCTGGTGCAGCTAGATCTGGGGACCTGGAAGGCTAATTTAAAATTTCCAAATCGTGCAATGCGTCGCCCATTAAATACTTCTCGCAGAACTCTAGCTTAACTTCCCAAATTGTGCAATGCGTCGCTCAATAAACACTTTTCGCAGAACTCTAGAGGTATGTTTTATTGCTCCACATTGCTGCAAGAATAAGGCATTATTTAGTCATCCCCTTCTTTTCAAATCAGGAAGAAAAAAACGTCTCTAACATATTTACGTAACGCATGAACTTTAATATCCATCTTCAAATTAATATGGACCAATAATGCCAAATGATCCTACTGCACACCAAACAATAACTTGTGGATTATGGAGATCGTTTGTAATAATTTCTTGAGGATTTTCGTGTGACCAATATCTAAAATGCTGTTTATTAGCCATGCCATTCAAATAAAAATTTGCCTCGTCACTCATTAAAAGATTGTGGATGTCTCCTCGATGTAAATTTGCACCCCTTACTTTTTCTATTGAGTTGCTTCTTAGGTAAATTTCTACGCAAAAAAAACTCGTTGTTAAACTGAATAATCAATAAGGATTTAAACTAAATATTAAATAATGTGTCAAAATAAATGACAATTTATTAGAAGAATGACGTTTTACGAAAATCAATGTTATCCTAGTTTTCTGACGGGACTCAATTAATATCATATTGATTAAAATCCAAAGGTCATAGAAGATTATAATATATAATAATGTATGTATATATGTATGTATAGTATATATTATAAAGAATCCTGTATAAATAAAATGTGAAAATAAAAAAACTCATCTTTTTCTGTTTTATTCTCGCCTAACTGTGTAAGTGTTGGTTGTAAAGAAAAATTGTAGCGAGAGAAAAGTTTCTTAATTAAACTTTCTACAAAATAAGATTGTTTAAAAGTCACAAAATGCATTATGCTTATTGCAAAATAGCATTAAGCAAAAGAAATAAGAAAAACTTAGTTTTTTACATAATTTTTTGGGACCCTATAGATTTTTTTGAGGTTTCCTATTTTCGGGGAAAAAATCCAAAAATAGATAATTTTGGTATACGGGTATTTAATTTTTATTTACACATAATAAAAATCTGAAGCTTTAAACGCTTTTTTAAAAATTAAAATTTTTATCGTTTTAACTGTCTCAAAAATTTTGTTTAAAATTATAAACAACCTTTTTGCTTATTAACTGTCACGATGAATCTAGAAACAAAAACCACTATTACTCTTTTGCCCATGGTTTATATGAAATTTTTTTCACTTTTACCAATAAAATTATTTCAAAACAAAAAAATATACTTTTCATTTGGTTAAACAAAAAAAGTTTATAATTCTAAACAGCTATTGAGGGCGCTCAAAATGATTTGATTTTCATTTTTAAAAAACCTCTTGAAAACTTTAAATGTAGATATCCAATTTTTGAGATTCTGCACTCGAATATGCAAAATTTTTCATTTTTTAAACTAAATTGGTTTGCAAAATTATTTTGTATTATGTTTCTAAAAGTGTGGTTTTTTAGGTTGACAGGCCAACACAAAAACCAGTTTTTAATTTTTTTTTAGTTTATAATTATTTTATACAACTAATAACTATCACTGCAATACCATGAAGGTATACAATCCCATGTTTTTTGTTCAAATTATGCCTGTTACTTACATCACTCTGTATACTCATGTAAATTATGGTTAATTATCATCTAGTGCCCTTGACGAGATAAACATTCTAGAGAACTCTTGAAGATTGTTAAGTGTGTTTGTATTATAGAAGATACGAATCTTAAGGTTATTTGTATTTTGGACCACATAAGGAATTTATTTATGGAAATAAAAAAGATTATATATTCCTTTCGATATTGATTGTATATTTTTGAAAAGATACAGTTGTTTATATATTATGGACGACTTTAATTTTCAACATATATTTTTTAAATTATTTTGCTCATTGGTCCCTGATTTAATGCTGTAGGGGTTCTGATTGTTTCTTATTACGAAGTGGGATTATTTTATTTTAAAATCTACAAATTTGTACCTAAAATTTAAAATATTGATTTGTATTTTTTTTTTCAGGTAAGATGAGTCGTCAGTAACTTTCTAAACTGCATGTTTCTGTGTTTGGTA
>JAHBCN010019140.1:0-16278 GCA_019359885.1 Listronotus oregonensis
ATATATATATATATATATATATATATATATATATATATATATATATATATATATATATATATATATATATATATATATATATATATATATAATATATTTAAAAAAACTTATTTGATGCAGATGTTTTTTGAGAACTCTGTATCTTTAGTAAAATATTTACCTTTCGATTTACATAAAATGTGACGTCTTAATTCAACACATGTAATTCCTAACCAAGTTAATAAACATCCCATATACGAGTACCACTCCCCTATGTTGATAGAGCGGCGCTAAAAAAGTCCAGAAAATAAATTTACAGGCCTCTCGCGGCGCAGCCCGTGTTTATTCAAATTCCTACTTGATTTTTCAATGTTCCGGCGGCCATTTTAACGGCCCCATCTTGATTTATGTTTCCTTGACCACTTTTGATATTCGATTTTAGCGTAACTTAATTATAAATAACATGACGGCTCGCTATTTACTAGCTCTACGATTTTAGTCGCTGTCGCTGTCTAGTTTTCTTTTTAACGCAGTGTCGAACGTTGCCAAGTTGGTGTTTTCTGCTTTTTATATGGCAGCGCTCTGCATAAATGTCTTTTTCTTACATCTATATTGCATATTTGGTAAAAACTAGTTTAAATAGCCTTTTTTACATATATAAACGAGCATTGGCGTAGTAAGGATATGGCAGGTGTAAGCTCCCCTCCCCAGAATATTTGATGTCTTTCCTAGAAAAAAATGATGCAATAAATAACATAAAAATTTCCTTACTACACTGCACAAAAGAAAATAACAGAAGGGCTTACAAAAACAAGCGGATCTGCGTAATAACAGACAGCCAGACGTCACTAGGAGCTAGTAAACAAGAAAGAAAGAACTACTCAGACAAAGTAGAAAAAGACTTCGCATAAGACTAGAGCTACTAACAGTACACGAAAGCCTAAGAGGACACCTACACAAGATATGTTCATATAATGGGGACCCAAGTTGTAAAATGTGCGATGAGGAGGAAGAAACAGCCTACCACATCCTGTGAGATTGTGAAGCGTTGAATCACAGGAGACAAGCATTATTTGGGCAACCGACAATAAGCCTACAAGAATATATCAATCAACTCTTATGAAAGGATTAGGATAAAAGAAAATGGAAAATTAGGCACAAAAATCCCAGGAGGCTGCGCTGCCTCCGGTAGTAAATCAAGACGGCTCTCAGGGAAAAAAGTTCTTTAAGTTTTTTTGTTCATAATAAGGATTGGTAAGGATCTACAAAAACTGACACTCAGAGCAAAGAAGCCGGAATATTCGCAGTCAATAAATCATAAAGCTCACTTACTTTCTTAAGGTTTCCAATTATAATTCAAATCTACTAAATAATTATTTTTTTTTACTTTTAATTCTAAACTATGCCAAGCTCCGAGAAATTAGCCAACATTATTCCTTCCTTAGCAGTTCCTAGTAAAGTTAAACGAATTACCAGTTTAAATATATATTTAGATAATCTATAGACTTTCCCACTGTTTTTAAAAGATTGGTAGGAATTGACCTAAGTGCGGGTCCAGGACCAGCCTTATTTCTTAGAAGCACTGCCTAATATATGACAAGACAATTGTGGCTACTTTTTAATAAGTCATTGACAGCAGGTGTTTTTCCTGATTTATGGAAACGATCCTATATAAAGCCAGTCTTCAAGAATAGTGGTAAATGTAGTCAGGATTAAAAGTACAGGCCTATTTCTAAGATTTCTTTAATTCCAAAGATGTTTGAGTCCATCATTGCGGACTTTTTTAAGAATACATTTTTTCATGAGGGGCGATCTGCAACTTCTAATTTGCTTGTGTATCCATGACTACATTGTCGGAGCCTTGAAGGAGGGACATATTGTGGATTCTGTCTACACGGACTTTTCCAAGGCTTTCGACAGTGTAGATCATGATATTCTGATAGAAAAGCTTTATCGTATGGGAGTTCATGGTGTCTTTCTGAAATGGATCAGAGCATATCTGAGGGGAAGAGAGCAGGTTTTTAAGCTAAATAATCATCTATTTAGAATTAGCAAAGTTACTTCAGGTGTTCCTCAAGGAGCTCACCTTGCTCCAATACTGTTAAATCTCTTTATTAATGATGTATCCGATTGCTTTTACTATTCTGAATTTGCCCTTTATGCGGATGACCTTAAGATTTATAAAGCCAATTCGTATGCTTTATTTTAACAAGACTTAGATGGTTTCCATATTTGGTGCAGCCGAAACGAGTTAAAATTAAATGTCCAGAAATGTAAATATATACAGTTTGGCAGATCTATGACTATGGTGCCAAGTGAGTTCTCTTTTGATGGTAGAGCTATTGGTAAGGTACATATAATTAGGGATCTGGGTGTACTGTTCGACAGTAAACTATCTTTTGTACAGCATATTCAGGCTTGTTGCAGGAAGGCACTCAGAATGCTTGGCTTCGTTAAAAGAAATACCAAGGATTTTAAAAACATTGTTACTATAAGGACTCTCTGTTTCTCTGGTCAGGCCACATTTAGAGTATTGTACTGCTGTTTGGTCGCCTTTCTATCAAACACATATTGACAAGATTGAGCCAATTTAGAAAAAAATTCTTGGATATGTTGCATAGTGGAATCCCATCTACAGACATTGAATTTAACGCTCTACACAGCAATTTAAATATTGACAGTTTTGCCTCAAGATGAAGAAAAACTGATACCATGACTGCTCACAGAGTTCTTCAGGGTTTGGTTGATTGCCCACAAATTCTGTCTCAACTAAACTTTCACATTCCCAGAAGATCCCTTAGAGTCAAAAGAATATTTAATATTCAAACCCATAAAACAAATTATGGACAGAATAGGACGATTGATAGAATCATGAGAAATTCAAATGAGCTAAATATAGATCTGTTTCATGTATCTGAGAGCTTTCTTAGAAACCATCTTAGGCATCAATACTCTTTTATTAATTTTTGACTTCTTTAGTGCAACTGAATGTAATAATGTATTATTACGTGATTATGATATGTACAATTTAGTTTTAAATATCTTTTTATATCTTTTTGTAAAGATTGGGCAGTTCCCGTGAAATAAATAAATAAAAATTGCAAAAAAAAAGTCAGTCAGTTACATTATTTTACACCTATTTTTAATAAGGTATCTCGTGGGACGCCACTGGACTTTATAATTTTAATTTAATTAGATTTTTATTAATAAAAATAACACTGCCAAATTTTAAGAAAATCGGCCACTGTGTATTTGGTTATTCCGACTTTTCTCTGCAAAAACATGGACCAATAAGGATTGGCAAAAAACCATTCTGTTTGTTTTTCGATTTTTCACACAAGTCCTATTGACAGTATAGCGATTAAATTGCATTAAAATTTAAATTTTTCACTCCAAAATGAAATGGCTATTATACAGCCACGGCCCTCCCTAGCCCCCCCTGCGGGCGCCCAGGAAAATGTGTAATAATTGTAATAAGAAATAAATTAGATTTCTATAAATTGTTTGTTCATAAATAAATTCTAAATTGACAGGCTCCGAAGTGAAAATATCTCTCTGTAAATTGAGAGCAAGTTTGCAAACAAATTCGTAAGATTCTTAATTAATTAGTTTTCGAACAAAGGGCAGAAATGAAAGAAAGAAATCGGACTCGGGAGAATCTATGGACTGGTAAGTTATGAATATCAATAAATTGTCCTTTCTCGAGAACTCTCTTCTCTGGTGTTATAATTAAAAAATCCAATATTCACTAAAAGAATATTTTTGCACTCATAATTCACCCGGTTTTATCTTCGTCATAAATAAACGACCCTAATAATTAAAACTTTTTTCTCGCTCGTGGGACGCCACTGGACTTTATAATTTTAATTTAATTAGATTTTTATTAATAAAAATAACACTGCCAAATTTTAAGAAAATCGGCCACTGTGTATTAAAGATAATTACAAAAAAATATATATATATATTTTTTTAAAAAGTTTTTCCTCAAAACTATGTAATTTCAAAGTCATATTATAGAATTTTTTTGTTTTATTTTTCAATGAGACATGAAAATAAATGCTTGTTTTTAAAATTGTTTTTTTAGTATTAATTTATTTCTAATATTATTACGTTATTCTGTAATTTAAAACATACACCTTGCATGACTTCAATGTTTCTCTAGGTTATTTAAAGAAATACATTTACTCCCCATCGAGGCGGACATACACTAACACAATGATTTTATTATCTCCACCATCTTATATCGAAAGAGACGAATAGGTTTAGTTAGACATGCTGCTTTCCTAAATATGTTGTACCGAGTTTAATAATAATGGCTAAGAACTATAATAAGAACCCAGCCTAGTTTTTTGTGGTCTTTTCTGATTAGCTATAAAGCTAGTTTAATTTTTTTTAAAGTTATTACTAGACAATAGTTACAAATACGTCATTAATCGAAACGTTATGAGCTAATTAACAAATAAAAACAATGAAAGGACCAGATTTTAGTGTTATTGAAACCATAACATTGTCTAGCATCTTTAAGGAAACCTGCTTTGGAAAAATTAATATTAGTTTTTCTACAGGAATATTGAAAGCAACAACTTTCGGCACGGATTTGCGAATAAAAAACTTTACTTTTTGCTTGCATATCGTACGTATATGACAGTGTAAAGCCAATTAAAGCTATTGTAGTAATTAATGTTCTTTTTTTTATTACTAAACACAATTTTTTATTACTACAGACAGATCTGTAAAAAACTTGCCAGGTCCAAAAGGAACATGGTCCAGTTTTAGATCTTAGTACTTTTGGATCCCGAAATTTTTGGATAGGAAGTTGGCCCTTATCTTACTTTCTCTTTTTTCGGAGTTTCATAAATGGAATAAAATGCTGCCTGCCTTTTATATTCCAAGATAAATATGACCGCAAAAAGTCAGGTTGTTTCAGGGCGTTCCGAGTAAAAATATGCAGTTTCCAGAATGTTCCTTGTGTCCTAAAAATAGTTATTTACATTACAAGATGCGAAAGTTTACTTTTTGGTTTGAGGTGGTTTTTAAATGGCCGAGGCGAAGCCGAGGCTATTTAAAACCTCCGAACACTTGAAAGGCCTTTCGCATCGTGTAATGTATTATATTTTTTCTGCTACTGTTCTATGTATCGCATAATTTAATAATCATTAACATCATGTTTTAATAGAAATATCAGAGATTTTGAAATTTTACCTGTTAAAAATTAATCCATAGCAACAGATTTATTGAAATGAATATGAAAATGCCATCCAAAAGGCAGCTGACCTTGCGTGTGCCTTACTTCTGCCAGACAAATCTAAAGAGAGGTACCATCAAACATATAAATCGTTTACTGAATGGCTTGCTACAAAAAATGTGGGGCGGATTGACGAGAATGTGATGTTGGCGTATTTTCAAGAAAAATCCGAGTCTTTATCACCACCAACCCTCTGGTCTGTATATTCCATGCTCAAGTTAACAATTTCCGTAAACAAAAATCAAGATATTTCGGAGTTCAAGAAACTAGTTGCTTTTATTAAAAGGAAAAACGATGGTTATGAGGCAAAAAGTAAAAAATTTTTAAAAAAGAAGAAATCATAAAGTTTTTACTTAACGCGCCTGATCAAAGTTACTTAGCGATGAAAGTAATAGCCATTATGGGAGTGGCTGGGGCATGCCGGACAGACGAAATATACAGAATGAAGCTAAGTGATGTAGAAATAAGAAATGACGTGGCTATAGTAAAAATAGTGGAGTCTAAAAATAAGGTTAAAAGAAACTTTGTAGTAACCAACGATGAAAGCTCGTTCGTTATGTCAGATTTCTACAGGAATATATTTAGCTGAGACCAAGGAATGCTCTAGATGAGCGTTTATTGTATCGTTATGAAAGAGGTAAATGTGTTAATCAAGTAATTGAAAAGCACACTATTTCAAATGTATCTAAAGAAATTGCGAAGTTTTTGAAGCTTGAAGACATCAGTAGATACACTGGCCATTCTTTTAGAAGAACGTCAACTACGTTCCTTGCCAATGCTTCGGATGTCGATATTTTGGACTTAAAAAGGCATGGAGGTTGGAAGTCTTCTTCTGTTGCGGAGGGATCTATTGCTGAATCCTATAGTAATAACGTGGAAATTTCAAAGAAGATTTTACACGAAATTCCTACCAATATTGCCTCTAATGAAGTAACAGTGAAAAATATGAATATTAACGTAGTTAAAGGTGATAACGATACCCCAACAACAAATTTAAAAACTGTTAATTCAAGTATTATTTCCCCAATTTCTTTTGCTAATTGCTCAAATTGCACAATTACTTTTAATGTTAATACCTAACCTAGTTTTTTAAAATATTTTGTCATAAATTAGTTACTTTTTATAAATAAATCCGAATATTTCCCACAGGCATATTTTCTTTTTTTTACTCTTACTTTTTTGTCCAGGCGCTGAAAATATTACTTTCGTAGCTAGCAACGCTTAGCAACCAGGTAACACGAAGGTTCTCTTTCGTTATCATTCGCGTTGCTAGGACCACAAAGTTTTCTTATTTATACAGTAGTAGAAAAATTATATATAATAATTCGTTGATTTCTCGTTTTACCTGCTACTGTTAGTCGTAAAACTCAATATACTTTGGGTACCCGCATGTAGGTCCGGACTTAAAATTTTCTTTATTTAATATTGTACCTACTTTTTGGTATATTATGTGGGTTATAGGCAAATTGCAGGTGTTGAATATAAAGCAGAGTCTTTTCGTCTTAGTTCATCAGTCGTTTGGAGTTTGTCAAGGTATTTTCGTGTGTGTTATTGAGCATTCAAAATAGCTAACCTAACCTATTAATATTAGTAGGTAAACAGGACCTGTACCCTTTCAAAAGGTGCGGTGCCTACACAATAGATATTTGTCAGGAAACCTATTTATGGTTGGGTTTTCCACTGGGGGTTGTAATTTAAATTTTATTGCGGTCAAGAAATCAACGAATTATTGTGAAATGTACCATACCTACTTATATACCAAATTTTAAGTTTCTGCTCCCTCAGGAAGTTCCCCATAATTTTTATAAGTTTGTAAGTCAGTCAATCAGTGGTAAAATGTTCGATTTTTAAAATCGAATATCTCAGATATCACTTGAAATAACTGTAATTTTTTTTTAATGTTCACACTCAGAACTTCAGTATGGACCTTTTTGGCGCGTTATGATTATTCTTTGACCTTGGGATCATTGGCGAAACGTCGGCAATTATCCCCTTGATCTTCCTACCGAGTTTCGTTCCTTCAGCTCCAATAATAAGGTCACATTGGTCGATTTACCTTTACCTTCGGGTTACCGTTCTCATCGCTAATTGGTATCTCGGCTTGACTTTAAACAGCTGTAGCGTCCTTATGGTTTAAGATAGAGGTATGGAGTTTTTACCACTCGATGGGTATGACGCTAGTCTAAATTTTAAAAAATTAAACCGCGCTCCAATTCTTAAGAGTGCATTTACTCTACACCTTAGGGGTCGGGCGAAAGGACGCGGAGACGGTGGGCAGAGAGTAACAAACTCCCACTACCACAATTTTCGTATAGCCGCATTAAAAATATTATATTTTATTTAGGTTCTTCCAAATTCGGTGTATCGATGCGATGTTGTTTCCGATTGCAAGCCTACAGGAGATAACGTTTTTCGGTAACTATTTTTCACTTAAATGACATAAATTATACACCATTTTAAAGGTAAAGGGAAAAAATCTATGCCTCTGCTGTTACAGATTTTTAAAATATGAGTCGAGTTAAGAGAAAATAGTATCTAAACATAACCGATTTTAGGGTGACTTTTCACTCAAGGAAATATTAAAAAGTAAATCTATATTTTAATTTTATATATATATATATATATATATATATATATATATATATATATATATATATATATATATATATATATATATATATATACAGTATGTCTGCGGATGGGGTTAACAAGAGGAGAAATGGACCAAAAAGTAAAAGATACGAAAAAGTCATTCTTGATGAAAAATTTTGCTTGTCGGAAAAATATGAACTACAATGAGAATATAGGTGGTTATCATACAGGACGTCTTAAAAATACAAAAATATAAAATTAAACAAGAACAAACAGTCATTTTTTGGCCTTTTAACACGAAATAATAAATAAAAAACTTGCCCCAAATTTACTTCTAAACCTGATTCCAAACTTACTGAAGAAAATATGAATTTATGAAATTTTTTTTTAAAAATCAACATTTTTGCAAGTTCGCATTTTACTACTTTTACTTGATTATTACCTTTGCATAACTAAACATTAATAAAAATAAATATACAATAAATACGCTTTATTTCAAATTACATATTTGGCGACATTCATCATTTTTCCGTCGACTCTTCATTTGTTATTATTTTTATAGGATTTTCCAAAAACCACTCTCGACCAACCTTTATTTACCCTAAAATGAATGTTAACATAATAAGCCACTTGTTTCTCAAGCGTGGGTGTGCCCCTCGAAGGACCGGTCATTAGAAAATAAATAGGCTTTCAACGAGGCCCATCAGCTAAGTTATTGCCCGACTAAATAACAGTTACTACCCATAGACTTGGGTAATTGAAAAACGAGAGACAAACCGAGATCGTTAAATCCTAACCCAGGGGTACCAACGTTTGATAAGTGGTTTCACCTTTTCGATATGTTTCATTGTTTTGCACCTGCAGAACGAATAAAGCGCCGCTGGCCATGATGGAATGTCTTTTTTTTAAGCATGGACGTAGAAGTAAACATGTTTATTATAAGTTCTTGTTGGGTTACTGGACTGGAAAGTTTCTAAAAAAATGGGACCGCTTCGGTTCTGGTCCAGGAGTATAGCGAACTGAGTGTGTCCTATTGACCCCTATGAGCTGGCAGATCGCCTGAAAAAAAATAAACAAGTTTTAAAAAAACTTATCTACGTTTTGGTGGCACGTCTGCCACCGGTATCAAGATAAACTTAAATAGAAAATAAAATATTTCTTTAATTTTTTATTATTTATGACGGTTTGTCATAAATGGCATATTAGTTGTTTTTTTTTTGTATATTTATAATTTTTAAAAAGACAAGAAGGGTGGTGTGTTAATTGATTTTAAGCTTATCTGAAATAACTTCAACATCAAGCATAGGTAACTATGTATTATTTAAATAAACGATTTATTCTTGTTTCGTACACTCGCGCAAAAAATATTCTTAAAGGCGAGAAAATTTCCGATAAAAAGTCCCAACGTTCGGAGTTCTATCTTCATTATTTATAATTTTAATTTAACGCTACAAATGGCTCCCGTCAACATTTCTGGTTGAGCGCCGGCGTCAAAACCGAGTACGTTACACCAAATTTTTTTTTTTATTAAATATTTGGGGGTAATACCACGGGTGCTTTAAAACCAAAGAGTAATAATTGTAGAGTAATAATTGTTTTCAACAAGAGAGGACCGGGCAAAACATCAAAGGAATACGCCGACATCCCCCATTGACCTTGCGCATCTTTGGTCGCAACATTGTTGCCGGTACCACTGACTTTATTAGTCTTTACAGATTTTAATGTTGCAATTTTCTTACTTCATTTCCATATTTTTGAGTAAGTTTGAATTTGGTTATACATTTGAAAATTTAAAAAAATATTGATATATGACTAACTTAAGGTGTATTTTAAAACTAAAATATTAAGGGTATACAGGGTGCCCAAAAAAGTAATGGGACACAGAGCAACAGCAGATTCTTCAGGTCGAAATAATGCAATTTACGTAAACTTGCCTTATACGAAAATTGGTAATAACAAAGATACAGGGTGTTAAACTTTAATTTTTGCTTTTGTTTTTTCGTGATAATTCTTTAACTAAGTGACATAAAAAAAATTTGGGATCTGGGGGTTTTCTAAAGCGAAAAATTTAAATTTGTCCATGCTTGATGTTGTTTACCAAAGGGCGCCAGCTACGGCCTACCTCATTTTTTTAGATTTCATAACTTTTTTTGAAACTTACATTATTGAGCTGTTTAGTAAAAAATATTACTATAAATTCATCTGCCTCAAAAATGTATACTTTATTTAAGTCTCAGGAGCAACTGTTCTCTAGATAAACACACAAAAAAAGGATTCCGCATTTTTTCTGAAAATGAATTTTGGCCAATTGTTTTTAAATTTTTGCATAGTGATATTTCTAACACGCTGATCAAAAGTTTTTTCCGCACAAAACTCAAAAACCCCCGACCCTTTTAAAAGGGCCCCAAATCCCCAGTGACCTGAGGGTGATTTTGGGGGCGTTGGAAGCGTTTTCGGGTTTTGTTCCGAAGACGATCAGCGTGTTAAGAATATCATTATGCAAAGTATGAAAACAATGGCCAAACTCATTATTCATCGGGTGAGGCAAGTTTACGTAAATTGCAATATTTCGACATTAGGAATCTGCTGTTGCTCTTTTGTTCCATTACTTTTGGGACACCCCTTTTATCCACTATCTTGATATCTATTATTAAAATTAAACATAAAAATATTTTTTTTTATGCCCCCTTTTTCAAGATTATTTTCTTTGAGTAATAACAATTTTATTTCATTATCTCTTTTCAAGTCTATTAGACATTATTATATTAGTTAAATTTGGTATTCTTCAAAGATCCTTTTCTTAAGTTTAATTATTTTATAGATTTTTCATTTTGATTTTCGGAGGGGACCGACCATATTGCAAAACAATTAAAAAAACTAAAGTATATGTATAATTAATCCAAAAAACCCAAAACAAATAAAACTCTAAACAATCTTTTTGATTTACACATATGAGTTTTTTTCTTCCAAACACCACTTTTTTTGATCGTTTTTCAGTATCTGCACTATCCATATTATTAAAAATCACAAGAATTATCTTTAAAACCAAAAAATCACTTTAGTAAGCCAACAAACACAGGTCCAGGTTGAATGCCGTCAGTTTATTATTTATCACATGTTCGATATGGCCATTTGCAATTTCCCATTTGAATGCAATCAATGTAAAGATTGTGCAAACCAGGTGACGTGCGCTCTTTGTCATAGCTATTACTGTAAACAAGGATAGACAATGATTACGACCGTCGTACGACTCGCAGGTTTAAAATGATCACTTACCAGCCTAATGGCCAACGGACGCGATCACAATCCCTGTTTGTCCCTTTAAATTGGTCGCGAATTCTTTTCTCTCTTGGATTTTATTTGCTTTGTCTTACTGTCACCTCTTGTTGAAAACTTATTACTCTTTGTAAAAACTACTGTAGTACAGTAAACGAAGGTGGAACCTAAAGATCAGGTTGATTGGTAGGTCACAATTTTTTTAATTTGCAGATACAATGTATACAATAACCTCTGAAAATATCATATGTAAAAATGTCCGCAAGGGCCTGAAATCAGCTAATGAGCCCGGAAATCCCTTTTTTCAACTAACTTGGTCGATATCTCCTGAAATATGACACTCGCGGAATTTGTGTTTGAATAAAAAAATGAAGAGCATTATATTAACTGCAAAAAATAATTTTCTTTTTCTTTTGTCAAAATTTCATAATTTTGCAATAATCGGCCATTAATGTGCGCCGAGTATTTTTGCACCTGCCCCGCAATACCTCGAAAGGTGCTTAAGCAATTTACACTCCAAACGTACGGACTAATTTTTAAGTAACTTACGTAAAAATGCATTTTTTGTATTAATCAAGTTCAAATAAAAGAAGAAATAAAAAGGCTGAAAATATCTTGTTAATGGGTTAAGCCTTTCATTTCTGGGTTAGAATATTAAAGACTCGCTACTTACTTGACCCTCCTATCAATCTACAAAATTTTATTAAAAGTAATTTCCGAATTATTTTGGATAATGGGGCTTTGGAAGATTTTAAATATATTCTGAAAAGACTTAATAAATATTTTTTAATTAGCGATAAACCCGGGAAGCATTTTAAAAACTTCGGAAATCTAAAAGAACCGCCCTAAGAAGAACACGTTTTTTACAAAAAATACACAAAAAAAATATTTATTAAGTCTTTCGGAATGTATTCAACACTTTTCTAAGCCCAAATATCCAAAAGATTCGTTTAAATTACTCTTTATAAAAAAAAGGAACTGTTTGATAAGGATGTCAAAATATCGAGCAAAAACTAATTTTGGCTCGGGTTTTTAATATTCTAGACTTCTAGAGAAACCAAAAAAAGGAAACAGTAAAAAGAGCCATTTCAGGTTTCTTCTTTCATATGAACTTTGAATCATGAAAAAATATGCATCTTTAGGTAAGGAATTTAAAAATTTGTCCGTCCTCTTGTAAGTGTAAGTAACTTAGAGCGCCTTTCAAAATACCGGGCAGATTCAAAAAATACGCCGCCCGTTTATGGCCGGTTATCTCAAAGACTATTAAATTTTTGACAAAAGTGATGGGAATCATTTTTGCAGCTAATGAACTGCTCTTTGTTGTCGTCTAAACATAAATTGCGTAAGTGCTATGTTTCGGGAGATATCTGCCAAAATAGTTGCAAAAACGGATTTCCGGGCTATTAAGGGGCCATTTTCAGGCCCTTGTGGACATTTTTTTATCTATGATATTTTCAGAGATTAATGTACACATTAATACCTGCAATTAAAAAAAAATTGTGATGGCCCAACTTGCTCTTCAGGTTTGGGGTTTCTTCGGACTTCATTTACTTAACTAACTGATCATTTTCATGAAAGCTTGTTATTTATACTTCCAGGAGTTCAAAGAACAAGTGGAATTTGTATAACAAGCTTAAATAAAAATTATCTGGTTAATTTTTATGCACGAGCGGTATTTAGAAAGAATTTTTCTAGAATGGAGAAATATTTTTTTTGTCATACAATCTTCAATTTCATGCAACATAATTAAAGCTATAACTGAAATCGTTTTTTAATTACTTTATCTATTTCTTCAGCGTATCTCTCTCTCTCATACTCATTTTGACGTTTTGAATTGACAATACAAATAAACACTAGCGGATGCGGAGAGCTCGCGAAAAGTATTCCCAGACGCGAGAAGTCCCGAACTCGACACGAATGCCTTGGCGCGATTGTTGTTGTGTAGTTAGTTGCCTACTAACGGGCGTCTCAATTTTGTTTATTACGTTAGATTATAGAAAAATCCCAAACAATTAATAATGTATTACAAGAATGTTCGTTAAAAAAAATAAATAAATAAGAAAATTAAATTAGTAATATCTTTTATCAAATCATCACCAATAAAAAATATTATTAAAACTAGTTATTTATGCAAAAAAGTGTGTTAACTTAGTCTTTTTACGCACGGACCGCTTCGCTATATAACTTATTCAATTTTTTATTTGGGATCGATTTTTCATAAAATATATTTATATCAGAAATTAAAAACCTAAATATATTCAATAAGCATATTAATAAAGCGAGTGTCATAAACTATATTTGATAATAAAATAATTATAATAATAATTTGGCAAAAAATGTTTGAATTATACGGTGTTTACTTTAGGCACTAGTGTAATGTAAATTACTGGACCTTTTTTGTTATACCCACCCCACAGAAATCGTATAAAAACATGCCAAATTGACAAAGTCTTTAGTGATTTATCACGTCTGAAATACAATTGGAGAAATAAAAAGCCCTTAGGCCTAACCAGAACTAACCATGATCGCCTATTCTGGCTGATTCTCGTGGGGCCAGAGGGGGCGGTCATGGTTAGTTCTAGTTAGTTAAAGCGGTTTTTTATTTTCCCCAATTATATTTTAGGCGTGATAAATCACTAAAAGTATAACTACAAATTGAAAATAAACCATTCCTCTCCCATCAATACCTTCGGCCGACTTCAGTCGAAGTCGTCGTGTTTGGGAATACTTTTCGCGAGCTCTCCGCATCCGCTAGTCAAATAAAACAGGTTCGATTGTTCTGTGTTTATATATATATATATATATATATATATATATATATATATATATATATATATATATATATATATATATATATATATATATATATATATATATATATATATATATATATATATATATATATATATATATATATAAGTAAGTGGAAATGCCACGTTGTCTAGGCAACGTGAAATTTCCCCTAAATTTTTTTGATTTTTAACGTGTCTTATGGGAAAATTCATACATGAGTGAAATATTCATTGAAAAAATTTTAAAAATTATGGTTTAGTCAGAACACTTCAAAGAATTTATTAGTTAGACAATTGTCAATTAACAAAATTATTTAAAAACTTTCGTGTTCATAGTACATTAAAAAAATGCTTAAATAATTGTCGTTTAAATGTTTGATACCCTAAAAAAATTATTTAGTGTGACGTACTCGGTTTTGACGCCGAGCGCGCAACCAAAAATGTCGCAAGAAGGTCCATTTTCAGCGTTAAATTAAAATTATAAATAATGGAGACAGAACTCCGGGAGTTGAAACTTTTTTATTGGAAATTTCCTCCTCTTCAAGCATCTTTTTTGCAATTTTCGCTTGAGTTATCATTAAAAATCGAAATGTCTTTTTTTATTTCGTGTTTTGTTATTAACAATTGCAATTTTTATTGGCAGGAAAAACCCTTAGAACACATTTTTCAGATATGAATTTCGGGTAGAATGAGCTATCGCTCATATTTTTTGAAGCCTTCCTTCTATTTTTTGCGAGAAACACACTTCATTTATGTTATTAAATAAGATAAATGTGAAGCATCAATATCTGCTAATTTAAATAATATATGCTTACCTATGCTTGATGCTCAGGTAAAATTAAAATCAGTGAACACTGAAACTGAAAGCATCCGCCACAACCCCGTCTGGCACTACAATTGGCCCCGACTGGGATGGTCTAGAGATTTCTTTGCCAGCTACCCTTGGGATCCACCCCTTTTCTACTTTCGATCCTTCCAAATTTTAAAAAATTACCAAACCCAAATTAATTTTTGGCCTTGGCCCCTATTTTCCCCCCCAAAAAAGAACCCCAAAATTTTAAATCACAAACCGGGGTTTTTTTAAACCTGTAAAAAAAGATTTTTAAAAAAATTCAACCCAAAAAAAAGTTTCTTCAAAACTCCAGTCCCAAAATCACAGGCTAGCATCGAAGGAGAAATCAGTATAATCAGACCATCTCAGAAAAAAGCCAAAAAAATCGAATAAAAGATAAATTTTTTCTCTTGCTCAAATGGCAGTAAAGCTTTCTGGTCCTTTTCCAAAAATATTAGCAGAATTTTTTTCACAAATTTTTTCCCCCCCCCTAATCTCGAAATGGAATTGTTCTACCTCCAAAAGGAAAAAGCCGAACTATTGACCAAACAATTTGCTGCCAATTCTACCTTGATCCTCTACTAATTTCCCCTTCCAACAGTTGTCCCATTTCTCATAAATGTCCCCTATAATTTTTAAAGTTAAACAATCAAGCGTATTCTTTCTTCTCTTTCTAAAAAACGTCTGGGCTGGATGGCATACCAGCAATCGTCTTAAAAAATGTGCCCCGACTTGCACCCATCTTAAAACCCTCTTTAACCCGACACGGGCATTTTCCCGGAGAGTTGGGAAAACGCACGTGCAACCTGTCCCCAAAAAAAAGGTCCAAAAGTCTCCCTTCCAACTATAGACCTATATCTCTTTTTCAGTTTTTGCAAAGTAATGGAAAAACATTAATTCCCAAATCTTAAAGTATCTGGAAAAAAAAAAACTTACATGATAACAATATGGATTCCGTCACAGTAGATCCACAGCTGATCTTTTTCCTTTGTCTCACAAACTGGAACAAGTCCCCCTTTGGGTTTTTGGTGAACCCCATTTTTTAAAAAAATTTACAGGCTCTATGGGGTTTTAAAAAACCCCAGGTCTTCCACCTAAGCTTTTTTCTTTTGGCTTTCCCCTTTCCTTTCTAATCGCGTATATCAGTTAGTGTATGGTCATTCCTCCAGCTTCTACCAAATTAATGCTGGGGGGGCCCCAGGGTTCAGTGCTGGCACCCACGCTGTTTCTTCTAAAATTAACGATCTTCTCTTCCACAATCAAAACCCCTTCTAGTTTTGCTGACGATAGTACCTCCCCCCTAGTATTCAATTTCTTAACCACCTGTAATCCCCCATTTCGAAAACAAGCGCAGGGGAATGCAGATATTTTTCCCCAAAACCCAAACTTTTTTTGAATTGGGGGCCAAAAATCTTGTTCAGTTTAATGCCTCGAAAACAAGTCATGTTCCCTGTCGCGAAAAAAGTCTGCAAATGCTCATCCCTTTAGAGCCCAAGTTCCAGAACAAAGAGTCGTTTAATCTTATCGGCGTTACTTTTGAGAAAACCTCAACTGGACAAACA
>JAHBCN010019141.1:0-16287 GCA_019359885.1 Listronotus oregonensis
TTTTGGAAACCTTTGATCTAGAAAAAAAAAAAAATGTTGTTCTATCATTAATAAATTACGTGAAAAAAAAATTTCTTTCCTAAACACGATATTAACGTCCGATTCAATAAACTCTTTTTATTGTTCTGTAGCCTCAAATTTATCTTAAGATAATATTTGTAATATTAATTTACGTATTATATGGATAATATATTTATTAATAAAACATTTTTTTAACCCCAACAAATGTAAAAGAAATTCAAAGCACCTTTAAAAAAAAATTAAAAATTCGTCAACTTCAGGTTAGAACAATTTATCAATTAAAATATTTTCTCAACTTTCTTATTTAACTTTAGAAGCTTTAGCTAATACAAAAATTGATCTTTTTTGAATGGCAAATTTTCTAAATGTTTCAAAGTTGCTGTAATTATTCCAATTCATAAATTTTAGAGCAATTACTTTTATACCAACTTTTTCTAAAATAATTAAGAAAATTGTAAAAAGTGAAATGATGTTTTTTTTGATAAACATGATATTTTAAATTTAAATCAATTTGGATTAAAAAAAATATTGACTTTCTTTTTTTAAACATCATTACACGTCGTTAGATAATTGTGATTTAGCAGCTGCTGTGCTTTGTGATTTGGCGAAAGCTTTTGACTATGTAAATCATTCTATTCTGTTAAAAAAAAACTTAAAATTTATGGATCTCATGATGTCTTTTTAAATTGGTTCAAGTCATATTTTTCAAAAAGATCACAAATTGTTTTTAAATAATGTTATATCAGAAAGTTAAAATATAAATTGAGGTGTTCCTCAGGGTTCTGTTCTTGGGCCTTTATTATTTTTATTCTAGATTAAGATTTATTTGATATTAAAGAAAAATTTAAAATATTTGCGGATGATATAACAATTTTATGGAATAACAAAAATACAATAAATTTATATGATGTTATTGAAAATGATATTTTAAAAATCAAATCATCATGTAACTACAACTTGTTTTTCTTTTAATATAACAAAATTTAAATTTAAACCCACTTCCATCTTCGTCCGGGAAAATTTGTTAGACAACAAAACATTCCATTTTTCCATGCTCTCAGACTTGGTCTGCCTTTTGTGGAGAGCACACCTGCGTTTGGGGGAAAATGCTGATTTTTGGGCCCCAGGGGTTTAAAGCTGCAAAAAAAGCGCAGGGCGTTTTTCTAGAAAAGTCAGATAAATGAAATTTTAAAAAAAGGGGGTCTGTTTTAGCTGAAAATCCTTCTGTATTAGAGCCTTTTGGGGTTTTTAAAAAGCGTGGAAAAGGGGGAATGGAATGACCTTAATTCCCTGGAAATATGGGAAAAAAATTACTTTGGGACGCTACTTGCAGCCATACCCCAAAAAACCCATCTGGACAAAACTTCTAATTTTGTAGGTGCGGCTGCTCGTTTGCCAAAAAAAAACATCTGAAATATAAAGAGCTTGAAAAAAGCTTTATCTTCTTTCCCTTTTTTCTGTTGAAATTTTTTTTGGTCCTTTGGGTGATGAGGCAAAAGGGTTTTATTAATGAAATTTGCAAAAAAAAACAATGCAAAAAATCTCAAATTTCATCATCAAAAAATTTGGGTTTTTCTGTGCAACGGGGTAATGCACCATCGGCCCAAAAGGAACAATCCAGGAAGACCTAGGACTTGATAAAGGTTTATAATGTTTAAATATAGATTAATTATTTATTTAATTTTAGAATATTGTTATTTGGTATTTATAAGATTATATATCTTATTTATTTACATGTAATAACGAATAAGATTTAATATGTTAATATATTTTGTAACTAAAACTAATATCTAAACATTCAAATGTACTCAATAACATATTTTTGAATGATGAAATTATAAAAATCTCTTTATGTATTAAATTTTTAGTAATTTCCGAAGTTAAAATTATGTAGTAAATTTGCATCTACTTGTTATGCTATTAGAGTACTATCTCGTGAATTAGAAGAATTTTTCGTTTTAAAATCTATTTCTTTTGCTTTATTTAAATTAATTATCCCACACTGTATGTACTTCTATCTAAAATGTTTCAAATAGACCAGTCTAAGGTTCTCATAAATAATAGGCATTTTATTAACCATATTAGCCAAAAATCCATTACGCCTCCCCTTCCCATAGACCGTACAGTAATTTTTTACATCGAAACGTCATGGCACATTCGGTGTGCCCCGACAATGTTTTTGATGTTTATTAAATATGTACGCCCATTCCCATTTAGAAAATATTTGCCACGGCTGTGTCAATCCCTTGTAAATCTACTACCATAAGGTCGCCCATGGCAGCTGTAAGAGCCCAATCCGTTATGGGACGAATTTACATCCTTCCGATTTGATACGACCACTTTTGAAGGGAATTACGCAAAGCACGGGTTTTTTTTTTTTAATTTTTCAAAAATTTTGGGGGTTTTTTAAATTTTAAAAAAATTTTTTTGGTGGTTTTTTTTGCTGAAAAATTTTTTTGCAAGAAATTTTTTTTTATAAAAAAACAGTTTAAAATTTACTTTTAAAGGGGCCCCCCCTTGGGGGAAAAACATTAAAAAAAAAATTTTCAAAACCCTGATTAAAATTGTTTATTTTACCTTTAAAAAAATTTAAATTTTTTTTCCCTTTTAATTTTGCCCAAAAGCTATTTAAGAATTGGTATGTCAAATAAAAATTTTTAAAAATGGAAAAAATTTCTTAACAACTGTCAACTTAGCTGTCAGCATTTTTTTTCCGGGAAAAAAAAAAACGAAAAAATTTCATGAAAATTTGACAAGTTGCCTTGAAAAAAAAAACTTAATGGTTTCTATGCTGTGTTGCTATGTACCGTTACCAACAACAAAGATCACAAACGACGCTTACGAATTAATTAATTTTTCAACTAAAAGTCAAAATTAATCGGTTTGGAAATGTTTTCGAAAATAAAATTAATGTTGCTATTGAAAATAGTGTTCCACTAAATGCTCATAAAACTCACACATCGATCTGGAAGCAATTTATGGAATTTTGTCAAGCAAAAGATTACCAATTACTCCAGACAACAACTACAGGCGAGCCTTATTTAATCCTCAAGGACTGGGCATGGAACATGCGTAAAGCTAATGGGGAAGACTACAAAGAACTGTGTGTAAAAGTAATGTGGAATATCGTTGCCAAAAAACTGCAGGAAAAATATTTTCAAGAATTTAATATCGTGTTCGACCCATTCCACGACATTACCTTTAAGCCAGCTAGAGACGCTCGAAATGCGAAAAGGAGAAGTCTCCAGAAACATAAAGAAAAAAGGAAAACAAGTTCAGTTTCTTTAAATATGGACGACTACTACAAGATGGTGTCCTTATAGGATGAGACAACCCCAACCGGGTTGCAGCGTAAATTTTACTTTATTGCAGCAGTTGAGCTTGCTTGGAGGGGCGGAGAAGCGGCTCGTTGCTTAACAGAACATTTTAAAGAAGAAATTAATAATTATGGAATCAAACCAGATGAGATATTGCTTTTAAATTTTGCAACAAAATATGTAAATGTTTATTGTAACTTGGCAAAAAAACGCTTATATCAAAACAAAATATGTGCGCATACTTTTTATCTTGGCGTAAAATCAATTTTTTAATGTCTTTTTTGCAATACCTTGTATAAATCATGTTTTGTCATTTTTTTAGCATATAAAATTTGCTAGCTGTACTATTTTTGGAAAAAAAATCAAAAAATCAAAAACGATATATAACCACTAAAATTCCTTTTGCTTTTCCAAAAAAATTAAAAGTTACATACATCTACTTAAAAATCACACTACAAAATATATTTTGACATTTAAGTCAAATTATGTATCCCTTGTTTCAGGAAGATCAAGTATAACACAGTCTTCAGCAAAACTGCACAAGGTGGTGCAAAAAATCTGTGCGATAGCAAGTGGCTTGTTCCTAATTAAAAAAACCCTGAGTTTTGTCCGGTACGTTTGTACAAATCCCTGTTAAACAAACGAACGTCTAAAATAACAACAAATAGATTGTTTTTGACACCAAATTCAGCATGGCAATCCAATCGTAGCATTGGATGGTTTAAAAACATTCCTGTTGGAAGAAATGAACTGTCAAAATGGACAAAAGACGCAGCCCAAAAAACAGGTATGAACACGACAGAAGTTAAAATATCTAACCATTCAAATGCGATAAAACCTTGCTGGGTTACTAATCTGGTCTACAAGATCCGGTATAGGCAAATAAACCCCCAAGCTAAAATAAAATCACAAGCTTCATTCCCCCTTAAAGCTGCACTTTTTATCCAACCATCTTTACAAAAATGAAAAGTCAAAAAAATAATTAAAATAAAATTAAACTGCCTATAGCTAACCGTCCTAAAAAATTTGCATTTATATTAATTGCAATTTAAAAGATTAAAGTAATATAAAAACACTTCTTAAAACCCCTACTATGTTTTTCCACAAAATGGTAGTGCTACTAAAACATAATTAAAAAAAAGTTTCTTCAAAAAATGCTAATTACCCTGTAACCTAAAAAAAGCAATTTAATTTTTTTTAAAAGGTTTAATTTACCTTTCCTTAGCTTGAAAGTTGTATTGTTCTTTTTTTTGTTTTAAATAAAAAAAATGTTGTATTAAAATAAAATGTTTGTTAACTTTAGGAAATAATCTTACCAAATATTCCTCGTTTATCTAATTTTTTCCCGTGGAAAAATTGGAACACTCTAAGTAATCTGTTTTAACCAAAAAATTTCACTTTGGCAAAAAGTAGAAAAAAATTCCTCGTTTTCCGAATTTTCAAAAAAAACACTAATATTCGCCCGAAAAAAGGAAAGAGTAAAATGCCGGAGGGGGGTAAAAGTTTGTGTGGAACTTCATCATTCCTGGATTTAGAAGTATAAAAATTGTTATACAGGTTATTAATTACGATTAAAAATTATCTGTTTTAACATTTTTTATATTACATCCCTCGTGTGTGACGGAAAACGAAGCGCGGGGAGCGTGATGTGATGTGACGTGATGGAGTAGGAGGGAAGGGAGGAGCAATATTCTGCGAGAATGGGAAAAAACCAAAACAGTCAAAAGTTGTGTAGTCCATGCGGGTGAAGCCGCGGGAAAAATGGTAGTTTATAAATAAACCTTTGTCAAATATTTAAAATTCAAATCTAAAATTCTCCATGAAAACAATATTCACGTCACAACGCTCTTACCACACATATTCACAAGCATGATCGACAGAGGCCACCGGGGCTATAGTCCAATATTAAATCTCGGATCAAAGCAAAGTAATTAAAATATCAAGCGAAGCTTTAACAAGAATATTATAATTTCATTTCACAATGCTATTACGAAACATCACAAGGTGTCCCTTTTTGGCCATTCAACATCTTTCTTTTATTAGACACGGAAAAAAATCTCTAGTATTTTGCAATGAAACTTTAGCAGACCATCCAGGTAGAGTTTTAAATGCATTTAAAAAATTAGTATTTTTCTTCAAGGATTTTGTTGTTAATTAAATTTTGAATAGGTAGGTAGGTTTAAAGTGAGTGGGTATAACACCCTTCCACCGCGACTGATCGGTCTCACACCCTTTTATATTTCTCCCACCAGGTCCAGACTCCTTATAAATCTGATGAGAGAGAGAGAGATCTTTCACCTCCCCCGGCAACAAGGTGTCATTGCCGAGGATTGTGAATCTTAGTCGGGCCCCGGGCACGAACACAGTTGATTCTGCCGATTCACCCCCCCCATGCACATGCAGCACTCGGCTCTTCCGCTAGGAATCTTGTGCATGTGGTATTTTAATCTGCAGTGTCCCCTGTACAGTCTCACTAGAATTTTAAGGTGTACCCTTTTTCTCCAGTAGTTTGACAGTACATTATTGGTCCTGGGCTTATGAAGGCCTTCGAGTGTCTGAGACCCGGAAGTCCATGCCAGTACCGAAGATTTTCTCTTTTTGTCCAAGCTGAATAAACTGCTTGGCCATTCCATAAGATATACCATGACCGGTTCCGGCCCTGTGAATTTGTTTCCGCCCCCCCTTTTTGGGAAGGAGGTCTGCGGTTCATTACCCTTTAGGCCGGAGTGTCCCGGTGTCCACATAGTGTAACCCATTGTTTTGACACAGTTTGGTCAGCGATCCTTGCAATTCCAGACGGGTTTTTGAATTGCACCGGCTGGATTCAAGGGCCTTAAAAGCTGCTTGACTATCGGAGAATATTTAACTGTCTTACATGTGCAGTGCCGATCAACCAGCGATCTAGCACACCTTTAATAACAAATACCTCCGCTTGAAAATTTGGTTACGAGAGTGCCTAGGCTAAGGAAAACTCTGCCCTCGGATGTCCATATATTCCAGCTCCAACACCGTCCTTGGTTTTGGAGCCATCGGTGTACCAACAGATGTCAGCCCGGAGCAGATCGGCTTTTTTTGACTCCAGTCCTCCCCTTTTTGGGTAGACTACACTGTAGGGCCGGTTGAAGGCTTTTGGTGTTAATTCAATTTTGATAAATGCGAATTATCTGTAATTTCTGATAAAAGTTCACGACATTAATTCTTAAATTTTCCTCCAAATTTATCAGAAATCTTTTAACTAATTTCAATTTACTTAGTTGCAGTTATTCGCCTTCTGAAATTAACTTATTTATTATTATTAAAATAAATTTCCTTTTAAAATTTAGCAACAAATTTAAATTGCTTTATTCTAACATAGCATACTTTGTATTTAAACAGTCTTTAGGAATACTTCGTTTATACTATTTTCTTAGATGCTCGCCCTTTTGGAAATATACAGATTTCCTTTCTAAATTTGATAATATTACTCAAAATTTTCTTCAAAATATGTTCAACTGCTAAATAACATCAAATCTTCAAATTTGTCAAAATTTTCTTATATATCCATCTCTTACAAATAATGACAAAGGCCGCTTTCTTGTACTCCAAGGTTCAGAAAGTCCCCAAACCTCGATTTTTATAAAAAAAACGTATTTTTAGAAAAAAATGATCAAGGTTAGATAATTTTTTGCTCAAAATATTTCTCCTAATAAGTCCCAAAAAAACTGCCTGAAAATGAGATGCAACATTTTTTTATGCCCAAATATAACGTGCAGAAAAAATTTAATTTAATAAAAATTGTTCTGAATAATTCAAGGAAAACGGATAATCTTATTTTGAATTTTTGAAAATATTTTTGGATTCTTGGAAAAATGGCCAAATGGAAAAATTTTGAGAATTATGCAAAAAAAGTATAACTTTTTTCTAGATTTTGGCAAACGTGGTCTTTTAGCATTTATTAAGGTAAAGATCCCAAAAACTTTTTAATATAAAAATGTTTTTTCAAAGGTGAAACATTTTTAGATAAAATATTGGTTAATTACAAGCCCCACAAATAAAAAGGTCGAGATCCGTGGGTCGGACCCAAGGAAGTTTAAAGGTGTATGAAAGCCCAATACTGTAGAACAAAATTGTCCAGGAGTGCAGGGCAGCGGAAATAGGGGGTTGGCCCCGCGAAGTTTGCGCAAAAAATAATAGGTCAGAGCCCGACTTCCATAATTCTTTATTACTATCTATAAAGTTGACATCATCAAATGTCAAATTCAAGCATTCACTGTTTTTTTTATTTTTTGCACAAAATTGTTGGTTATTAAACGATACTACCATAGAATATTTAAAATTATTGTGTAGTATTGGATTTTATATCATCTGATATAATATGGAAAGAAGCCTTCTATTTAAATGGTCGATATTTTTGTGAGTTTTGTATTTTTACCAAAAATCTTTGTAAATAAATAAAAACAAGATTTTTTAAAATAAATTTCAAACATTGTATGATAGTTTTATGTACTTCTCACCAATTTTGTGATAAAAGAAGGGCAAGATAGTGTAAATGAGTTTAATCATATCCTAAGATTCTGGTTGTACATTTAAAAGTGAAATTTTTTATAACTGCTTTTTAGGCATATATTTTTCACTAATAACGAACATTCATGAGACAGAATAACAGTGATTAAAAATGTTTAGTAACCTTTGGTACCTAGGTATCCATTGTAACAATATCGGTTAAATATTATGTGTCTACAGTATGTCGAGCTTAAGAAGTTTAAGAAACCAAAAATCTAATTTCTTTTTAAACAAATACAGAAAAAGCAAAAAGGAACTTTAGCATAAAATTGTACTTTCTTTCATTCAATTAGAGGGACCTGTATATATTAAAATTTGCCTGGTCTGCCAGGTAATTAATAATTTTGATCCTTTTAAAGAATGTACTAAATTATTAAATGAAATAAAAGTACCTTAATGTAAACCTTTTTTTTAATAATCCACAAAAATACACAAACATTGTGGAAATCATCTAAAAGATAGTTATGATTGCCTTACTTTTCTCACTGCTATTTTCTATAAAATTTTCATTATTTTATTATTCATAATTGATATATTATTATTTTTTCGGTTACCTAACGTTACGTCTCATAAGAAGCACCTAATTTAAATATAAGAAATACTTACCCAAAGTAAAAAATGCCGGGTATGTTACCCTTGGATTTGCAAGAGAAAACCATACAACCTCTAATCATTTTGTTACGATATTATAAGTAACAAACAATAAACACAAAATTATAGTCCCAATTTGATAAACATTACGCACTAAAATAAGAAGGTTTTTATCAATCCAAAAAACTTCGCCAATACACCAGTTTGTAAGGCCAACATACCAAAAAAAAAAAAACTTCTGCAACCACAAAATAAGGTACTCACACAAAGCAAAACAATCAGCGCAAAGGGCACAAACCACAACGAAAATGACGAATGATGAGACGACGACGGTTGACGATACAGCGCGGATATAGTATCATACGCGCCGCGCGCGCCCTTGCACCAAAAACCTTACACAACCTAAGACCAAAAACGGTACTACGGCTCTCATAAAAGTATAATGTGTTGCCTAACTAACACTGATTTATCAGTGTGTAAGTAGGAACACATTAAATTATTTCGTGGAATTTTGTTATTGCGCAGAATCGGCGGGGCCAACTCTACAGTTATTTTCATACTGGCTGGACATTTTGATCGAATGGCATAGATTGGGCTTCCATACACCTTTAAACTTCCTTGGTCGGACCATGATATTCCAATGTACTTTTTAACGCTAGACTCGAATTTCTGGTCAAAAGTTTTTTCTGTACTAAAATTTGCCCTCTCTTACGAAAAGCGTGTGGATGGAATAACTCTGATCCCACGGAGACATAATAAACAGCTCTTTTGGTGCTACATGCTCACAAACTTTAGCCAGTATATAGACAAAACATCTTATTCATTAGGTGCATCCTGTATTTTTGCTGAATATAAAAAACGCAAAAAATGTAGAGAATTTCTAGACCGATATATTTTTGTACCTTTTGCCGTCGAGACTTATGGTCCTGGAGCGATGAAGCCAAAAGCCTGGTCTGGGACATTGCCTCTAAAATTTCTTTTGATAAATCTTGTAGCTTCATAATCCAGAAAATAAGTCTTGCGATCTAAAGAGGTAACGCTGCTTCAGTGATGCATACCTTTCGGGAGGAATCAGGATTGGAGGAGATTTTTGCGTTTAGGTTTATTAGTAAGTATATTTTTTTAGATTATAATTATAATTTTGTCTTTTAAATAATGTTTTAAGTGTAATATTGTATATTGTTTATTGTATTTACCAAATAAAATTTTTATATATTTATTAAAAAAAGGAAATTGTTTATATATACAACCTCGTATCTATCTAATATTTATGTTTTTTAACGCTTACACGTTTTTTTACTTAAGCAAACACCTTACACCTTTGTATTTAAAATTACAAACAATAGCTGACATACGCATATATTTACATACACATCCGAATAGTCGAAATGGTTAGATCATGTCACACCTTGTAGAACTGTAAACAATCACCCTACACCTTAAATTTGATTTAAATTTTAAATTGAAAAGAATTGTTGAATTATACGCCTGCCGAATTAAAAGCTTTATTTAGAATATCAATTACGAAAACACCTGCCAAAATTATTACAGTCAATTTTGAGTCAATAAAAAAATTGAAACTGTTAAGATTTAACACATTTACCAACAAAAATGCCAGTTATACTCTTTGAAAATGACGGCACAACGTGTCATTACCTTTTCAAACAAAACAAACCCCCGTAGCATCGTCGGATCATCATGCACTCCCAGCCTTACCGCCCTTTTCCTCCTTGGTCCGCCCAACGGCGGGTGCATTCCGCCCTGGGCGGATGTATCGTCCCATTTAAATACTGCAATACAGTTAACGGTAACTTGGCAGTGACTGGTTAAAGTCGGGTTTTTCGATTTGCAAAGAGCAGTAAGACAAAAAAAATGTCATTGAGAATGAGTATTAGAGCTGGGCAATGTTTATCGATGATTTTTAAAACATCCGTATCATAACCGATATTCAAGATTTAAAATAATGTTATACCTTACTGTCCTAAATATGACAGCCTGTGTAAAGCCTTCATCCATAAGGTGTTTGTGATAGGTCGATGATGTTAGATGACCAGCTTTTTTCGAAGTATGTTTTTAATAAAACAAAATAATGATTTTGCTTGACGCTGAATTAAGCGAGCCCCTAAAATGTCATGTGCGAATCTTTCTTTTTTTTATCTGGGGACAGTCCACGAAGGTTTCAAGCCCAAGTACTGAGAAACGGGACTTAGGTGAACTTAGAGGTACGCGATATAAAGATATGAAGGAAAATATCTGCAAGCAGCTGATTCCAAAATCTATACACTATAAGGATAAAGGGAATAAACGAAGTGGTAAGTTTATGGCTTTTTCAGATAAAGTATAAAAGAATGCATAAGACTGGCATTTTGTGTTGCTAAAAAAGAAATATGTTGGCCTGGCCAATTCCTCGGAGCAAAACCGTGAAAACAGCAATAATACAACAATATCCATTTCTTAAACCCAATACATTCCTTACATTGATTATAGTCAGGTTTTTTTTACTGTGATCCACTGTGCAATAATTAAATTGAATTTAATATTCAAAAATACACATTGCCAACTCTATAATATGTGTGTGTAAGTGTGCAAATAAATTATAAATTACCATTTTACAGCATTTCAAAATAACCAATTTACGTATTGTTCTTAATTATGTCTCAAAAAGTTATTTAGTGAGTGCGCTGTTGCCAGTGTTAAAACATCTTAGCAAATATCCATTTCGGAAAAACGATTGAACTGAGTGGTTTATGTTGTGGCGAAAAAACAGTTTAAATGTAACTGAAAGTGTCTGTGTTTTAAAATGCCTTTAATAAAGTAAATATTAATTTAGAGGCCTTAAAATATTTTCCAGGCTTTATGGCCAGTTTAGTACCAAACTACATACACCAGTGTTTTACAAATCCTAATAATCGTCTTTCGGGGACTTTTGACCAGATACATAAGTTATGAATAGCAATTTCGAAGCCATTACATAATCATCATAAGCTTATAACTGTTTTATAGTTTTTAAAGGTAGCTTCGCCATTTCGTCAAGATTATAAGTTCGTATTTTTAAGAGTCTGTAGATTGTTCTACGGAAACTTGGCAAAATATTTGTGGCTAATTCTAAGCAAGATATTCAACTTTATGGTGATGTGAGTCATGCAAAAATATCAGCAAATTTAAAAATTTTAAATTGTTTGCGGTGTATTTTGTAATACTATTAAAAATAGTTTATTACCTACTGTATCCAGAAAAGATACAGGCTTTTCCAATAAAAAAATTCGTTGATGCTTATTTTTACCTTTCCTACGTTATTAATTTTTTCTAATACATTTAAAAACAATATGGAAAAAACGTACAATTTTTAAATTTAAAGTTTTTGTCTCTTATAATAAAGTCTCTAGATGGGGTCAAGTTGAAAATACAAACCAAAACCCTGTTAATTAAGTGTTATAATATAAAAAAAGACACATGCTTAATAATATGAATCTGGAATCTTGCTTGTAAAGTTGCCAATAGTACGGATCCATTGTTGAAACTAGTAAGAGCACACGAAATAGCTAATGTTAGAGAATTTCTATTCAAGGCAGCGGAGAAATTCGATCTCCTGTTTGCAACAGATCCAAACGACAACCAATTACTTTTTTAAGACTTGAAACTAAAGCTGTAAGAACTGCAATTAAAAGAGCAGAACAGTAGATGCTATTTAAAGATCACATTAATAAACCGCAACACGGAGTATTTTACCAAAATATAGAAACACTCGATCTATCTCGAAACCTCACCTTTGGGTGTTTAAAACCTGCTGAGCACAAGTCTGAGACGACGCTTTCCTGCTAGCATGCCAGGATGGGGTAATAAACAAATTGGTATCCTGAAGTCAGTTTTCCAACATTCCTAATACTGCTTGTCGGACGTCGGCAGCATCCCGAAACTCTGATGAACTTATTTTGTCAGCTTGTCCAGTGCATGCAGTCAGTGGTTACATCCACCGACATAACGATAAGATGACGTCAGGTCCCGATCGGGTTCCATCATTTATTGTTAAGGATTGTATAGGTGCTTTTGTAAAACCCTTATTAATATTATACAACATGTGCATTAAAACATCCACGATGCCTAAGTTATGGAAGCAAGCAAAAGTATGTCCCATTTTTAAATATGGTGAACCCAATCAAATTAATAATTATCGATCTGTTTCCATACTTAGCAATTTTGCAAAGGTCCTTGAGTCCATTCTTTATGGGCGAATCAGCCTGTCAGTTCGCGCATATATTGCTTTAGAACAACATGGTTTTGTAGATGGTAGGTCAACTGTTTCTAATATGGCATGTTTAACGCAATTACTGTCCAAAATCTTGGACAAGCAAGGACAGGTGGATGTAGTCTATACGGATTTTGCCAAGGCCTTTGACAGAATTTCGCATGCTGTTTTGCTTGATAAACTGAGAATGTTTGGATTTGATAAGCCAACTCTGAAATTTTTCGAATCTTGCTTAACCAATAGAAAGCAATTTGTCTTTTATAATGGTTACAAATCAGATGAATATATTGCAACATCGGGTGTCCCTCAGGGTTTAAACCTAGGGCCTTTATTGTTTTTGCTTTTTATTAACGATTTGTGTCAAGTTATCGAGTGTGAAAATTTACTTTTTGCAGATGACCTTAAAGTATTCTTACCCATTGAAACACATGATGATTGTGTACTATTACAACAACAATTAAATATTATTCAGAGGTGGTGCGAGGAAAACAGACTCAAACTTAATACAGCTAAGTGTAAAGTAATAACTTACACTCGTAAACGGCATTCTTTTCAGTATCCCTATTCCATATCGGGGGTGGTTTTAGAGAGAACTGGTTCACTAAAAGATCTGGGAGTTATATTTGATACTAAATTAAGTTTTGTGATCACATCAATCAGATGATTCTTGCGGCGGGTCGGACACTTGGCTTCATTGTGCGTAATAGTAGAAATTTTAACGATCAACGAGTTCTAAAGCTCTTGTATTGTACTTACGTGCGTTCAAAACTTGAATATGCTTCATTAATTTGGAATCCTTACTATAATTGCCATATAAATAATATAGATAGAGTCCAGAAGAGGTTTCTAAAATATTTAAATTTTAAGGTAGAAGGTGTTTATCCAGAGCGTGGTTCAGATTACCGTGTTTTGTTGCAAAAATATAGCTTAGAACAGCGAAGGATGAGTGCCTCCATAATATTTTTGTTTAAATTACTGCGCGGTGGAGTTGATTGTCCTGAGCTGCTAAATCAGATAAATATCTTTGTTCCCAGACTAAATGCTAGAAATTATGTTACATTTATGTGTGAAAGAGCTCGAACTAATGTTATGGTAAAATCGCCGATTAATTTTATGTGTTCCAGTTTTAATAGAATCTTCAAATGGTTGTGATATTTTTAATTGTACTCTTAATGAATTAAAACGAAGAACCAGATGTGGTCAGTTAAAGTTTTTTGATTGTTTTTTGTATGTGTTACTTACCACATCATCTTTATATTTATTTATTGTATTGTTAATGTTTCATAAGTAAATGGGTACTTGTTGGCAATAAAGCTATTATTATTATTATTATTATAACAATACGCATCGGGTAATTTACTGTCACCTCAGACATTACTCCGTCATCCATGAAACAGCAACTTGTAGAAAATGACAACTGCAGCATATATTGGAATTATGCAATCTCAGCTCCGCATCAAGTTCGCGCAAATAAACCTGATATCGTTCTCCTTGATAAAACAAATAACTCTATGTATCTAATAGAGTTCTCCGCCCCAGCGGAATCTTACATAGATATAATTGAACGGAAGAAACGAGCTAAATATCAAGATCTTCTTGGCGAACTTCGGAGACTCTCTCAGGAGTATGGCGTGCGATTGGTTCTCCTGATTATCGGCGTTTTGGGGGGTGTGAAGGATAAAATGTTGAGGGACCTAAGGTGTATTCCCGCATGTCAACATTCACCCGAACAACTGGTGATAAAAATGCAGAAATCCGTTGTCCTTGAATCTATTTGTTTATTTACTGACCGAGCGGTAGCGAGGAGTGCTCTTCGATACGGATGGTCTTCCGCATGACACCCTATGGGGTTGGAGCCATCTATTTTCGTATAATAATGTTTATCTGACTGATAAATTAAATTTGCTCATTTAAGTAATTTTAACCAAAAATTTGGAATTATCTCCAAATCTATAAATTTTTACCAAAAATATCTAGGAATTTTTTTGTAAAGAATAAAATACTAAAAAAATCCCCTTTTTTTTTGCAAAATAAAGTTAAACAATAAATCAAAAAGAAAAAAAAATACAATTAGCAGTTTTATTTGATTTTTTTCCCTAACTTTTTTCTGGGGAAAATAGCTAAATGCGTTTTTTACAAAAAAAGAAAGCTGACGTCAAAACCTTTAAAATATGCCTTACTAAAAGTATTCCATCATGAAAACACTCTATTTTAAAAATATTTTAGATAAAATTGGATGACATTAATTTTCTCATTTACTAACGTGCGAAAAGTACCTTTTTTCAGCTCTTATACAGCATAAGCTCAGACATAAAACATTAAAATACCTGAGTTTTTTTTTGCTTAAGTAAAACCAAGTCATATATCTTAAACATAAATTTTCACTAACACCTATAATGACAGACGGGGTCTTGTTACACCGGTAGAAAAAAAAAGTGGAAACTAGTGTTCACGAAACGCCTGACATCCATTTTTAACTCGTAAGGTAATTAATAGTCACATAAGGCTAATTAGGAGGGAAAATAATTGACACTGGTGACAGAATGCAGGTCTTCCATAAAATTAATAGTGTGAAGGGATCTGATCTACTTGCAAGTTTAAGAATGTTTTCTGCCCGTTTTTTTTTTATATAATAATCGAAATCAAAAAAAAACCGAGGGACAGGTAGAGGGGACAATTACCCCCTTTCCAGAAATGCCTAAAAAATATTTAAGAATCTACAAATTAATATCTTTAATATTCTATAAAGCAAATTAAAAATCGTTATATTTTTTTGTGCGTGTCATAAAAAAAATGAACACGACACAAAAGATTAGAACAAAGAGAACAATGACCAAAAAGGGAAAAAGGGAAAGGGAAAATCCAAAGGAGTTGGAAAAAAAAAACAGACGAGAAAGAAGCAAAAAAAAAGAAACGGATATTAGATAAAAGCATACTAAAAGGAAAAAAAAATTTTTGCAGTGTTTGTAGTACCTCTTATAAAAAGATATGTCAGGGTGGCTGAATTCAATGTATCTCTTGCAAGCAATATAGGACTAATTCGGGTCTATCAAAGGTGACACCATACACTTCGTAAATTGGAATCGGTTATAACTACGAATAGATAAATACTATTTTTCTGTAATGATTATGAAATGCCGTGGAAAAAGTTTATTTCCAGCGAAATCCCAAAAAAAGGTATAAGAAAGTGTATATATATATATTCTGCGAGTGGAAAACTCCAAGGGATTTAACGAAATTGACGAAAACTAAATGCTGGCTTATTTTACAAAAAGGTAGGCTATTTTATATGGTTAAAGTATTGTAATGGTTGCTATATTGTAAAGGAGGGCGCGCACTGAATCGACTTAGTACTTACTACTATATACTCAAGTAGTAATTTTAATGTTAAAATTATTTTTTACAATAAAAAATAAAATATTGAAAAAAAAAGCTGAGAATTAAAGTGGTTGTTATATACTTTAATTTTTATTTAATATCTATTTTGTTTTACTAAAAAATATTATGTTATTAGGTAATTATTTTCCCAAAAACCTTATGATTTTGTCAAACTGGCAACATCAAACAAAA
>JAHBCN010019142.1:0-16279 GCA_019359885.1 Listronotus oregonensis
GAAAATCGCATCTAAAATTATTAAACTATAAGTTAACAATAATTTGAATATATTAGTCTATAATAATTACCTTTCATCAACAGATTGATTGTCAAATAATATGATGTGAAATTTTTGGGATGGCTCCAGGCATTAAATATTTGCTATTGTTTGCCTTAACCAAAATATACCGTGGATCAAAATGTGCCGAGCATAGCACAGGATGCTTTGGTAAATGTTGTCCCTCTTTAATACCACAAGAGAAAACCAAACGTTTCTTGTCATTGGATCTGAGGAAAACCTAAAATATTAGATGATTCTTCTGTATAATGTATAATTTCTCCCACAATATTATAAACCTACTCACAAAGTAATAAATTCGATAATATTCTAATAAAATAAAACAAGTACAATGCATAAATTACTTTTAGTCTTGTTACTTTCCTTTAGGCCAGGGGTCTCCAAACTACGGCCCGAGGGCCACATCCGGCCCGTGGACAGATTTTGTCCGGCCCGCGGAGAGCTTGAAAACTCCTTTTAGAGAACAAATAATTTTTATAGCAAATTAAATTTAGTTTACTGAAGTATTCTAATTTTATGTTGAATAATTATTAATATGACATCTACATTGATATGGTCATGGGCTAACTCCGCTAACTCATAACATTCTTGTAGGCTTATTGTTATTGTTTTTGTGATAAGTTGGATAAAGAAATACAGAATTGTAATGAGTAAAGACATGTATAATATGCAGAAAATTTAACTTCAGTATATAATAACTAACAAATTATTGAAATGAATCCAACTAACATTTTATACATTTTAAATAATCACATAACTTATAACAAACATAATGACATATGAAATTCTAATGAGATTTATGTAATTGAGATTTTCCACTGACAATAGTTTGTAGTTGTGGACTAATTTTACTTGTACCAATTATTAAAAGAGATTTAAGATGCTCATCAGTTAATTTCGATCTGTAAACTTTTTTTGTGTACTTCTTTTTGGGAAAGTTTTCTCACACAAATAAGTAGTACCAAAAACAGAAAACGACCACGAGCAAATTTATGCAAATTATCAAATTGTGTCAGTAAAAGACTCTTATAAAATTCCAACAAAGATGAGTTTTGATATTTGTTCTTAATTATATCACTGCATTGTAGATCAATCATTTCCATTGGAAGTTCCGGGGCTAGGGTTTCAATGTCAGTATCAAAGGATTCTAAAAAATCTTAATTTGATTCGCAATGGCATCAAAGTCCGAGAAACAAGTATCAAAATTTATCTTCAAAGCACTCAAAGTTTCGATTGCAAAATCGATAGGAAACTCAGTCTCAGTAGTGTGGCTGAATATTTCATATGTTTTAAAATGTGAAAAACATTTACTTAGTAGTTGTGATTGAAACAGTTTCAATTTCTTCCGGAATGATTTGATATTAGTGTATAAATCAGAAAGATGCTGGTTTTCTCCTTGCAATCCCAAATTCAGTTCGTTCACATGTTTTGTCAAATCAACATAGAATGCTAACTTCCACAGCCATGCGTTGTTTTGTAATTCAGTAAGAGGGCGATGCTTTTCATTCAAAAAAATTTCGATCACTGCTCGAAGTTAAAAAAAGCGCTGAAGGACTTTCCCACAACTAAGCCAGCGTACGGCAGTATGATAAGGTAAGTCAGTTTCTCCAGTCTCTTCAATAAATTGTCGGAATTGTCGGTGATTCAGCCCAAAAGATCTGATAAAATTAACAGTTGATATGACTGGTTTCAGAACGTCAGACATATCCAAAAATTTTCCTGCACAAAGGCTGTTGATAAATGATACAATGTAAGATTAATGGTTTTGAACCACCGTCATTTTCTACAGCCTTTGACACAAGAGCGACCACTCCTTTATCTTTCCCACTCATGTTTTTGCCTCCATCAGTTGTAATACATTTCAAGTTTTTCCATCGAAGGTTCTTTTGATTAATGGCCATTTCAACTCCTTTAAAAATATCTGTACCAGTAGTTGTGCCATGAATACTATACATATCAAGAAGTTCTTCGTGCACTTCATAGCTTTTATCTACTCCTCGAATATAAATCAACATAAAAACATCCGTTGACTCATCCAAGGCCAAAGACAACCACTCAAAATGTCCATTTTTGTCGAACAGTTGAGAGGATATATTTTCAGCGATGTTTTCTACCCTTCGAGCCACAGTGTTTGCTGACATACTGACAGTTTTTAATAAATTTACCTTTTCAGGGCACATTTCTTCGGCTACTGCAATTATGCATTCTTTGATCATTTCTCCATCGGTGAATGGGTTTTTCCCCGTTTTGCAATTTCAGGAGCCACACGAGCTTGGCACGAGTTGCAGCCTCTTGTTCAGTTTTGAGTTTTGTAAATGAAGATTGCTGCGATTACAATCCGCGCTGCATAGCTACGATTTTTTCTGTCCAAAC
This sequence comes from Listronotus oregonensis, assembly GCA_019359885.1. Classification (NCBI taxonomy): domain Eukaryota; kingdom Metazoa; phylum Arthropoda; class Insecta; order Coleoptera; family Curculionidae; genus Listronotus; species Listronotus oregonensis. The sequence goes on from JAHBCN010019142.1 coordinate 2,434, forward strand.
TTCCTGTATATTTTGAGTAATTTTGAAAATGTTTTGTTTCATAATGACGTTTAATGTTATATTCTTTGAGAACGGCTATGCTTTCATTGCAAATCAAACATAGCGCCTTGTTACTGGACTCAATTACGAAATATTGAATGTTCCACTGATCTTTGAATTTTCTGCATTCACTATCAATTTTCGCTTCTTTTCCATACTACTAATTCACACACAAAAGCAACAATTCAAATCAAAATACTGTTATAAAGATGTCTTAAAACTTAAAAACACAAAAGTTTTAAGGAGGTATGCAATATTTTATTTAACAACAGTGTCATAGGAACTGACTTGTGGTTGCGCCACTAGCCTTCTTATATATTCCAATTACTGCCATCTAGAAGTGAGTGGAAGACACCAGAACTTTCTCGAACCAACGAGATTATTCTATACGTGCTATTAGCGCCATCTGTTAGCGATAGAAGGTACTACCTATTTCCGCTTGTGTCCACCAGATGTCGTGTCACGTTACTCCTCATGGCTCGTACTCTACAACTAATCTAGAAATTACAGATAATGACAGGAAAATTAATAGTATGCAGTGTTGCCGTTTTGCGGACTTTAGTCCGATTTGCAGCCTTTTTTAAACGTTGTGTACTTTTTCGGACTTTTTTTTTCATCAGTGGACTATTTCACTTCTTACCACCGGCAACAATGATAATATGGTTTTGGCCCTCGGAACTTACTGGAGTAATCAGTATGGCCCTAAGGCTGGAAAGTTTGGAGACCCCTGCCTTAGGCTGTTATAATTCTACGCCACTGACCTTTGTAAAAACATTGCCTAGCGAACAGAACCTAACTTACCTATGAAAAGACTCATCTTCGTGTAAATAGTCCAATTTTTTACCCAAAACACATTCAAGCACCATTTTAGAGTTTTTAATATAAGTTTGTAAATAGTTTTAACAGATATTTTTAATAAAAACACTCCAAAGCACTTAAAAAGGCAACGTCGCACTACACATAATCTGTTTATTCAAGTTTATCAACGGACAGGCTGTAAAATTCCTACGCGCGTTGAAGCGGCATTGCCACATTTTGCCCGCAAAATTTCCTTTGCGGGTGAAATGTGAAAATGCGAAACGTATTTAACTAAATAAAATTAAATAAAAAAGGGTTTATGTAGCAAAATTTTCTAATTATTTATTTTTTAAAGTCAAATCTAGTGATCTATTTATTTTTATGCCCATTTTTGATTATAAATATATAACTTAAATACAATTTTATTAAGAAATGTTTAAATTTCGTCAGACTGGCAATAGAAACTATCGACTTTAGTTACGCGTTACGTCCTTTTCCAATGTCTGACCGTAAGTTCTTATTTATTGTGTTATCTTTTCTATTCCAAAATCTATGTTTAAAAGTTAAAAGTGCATTGACATTTTATACATTATATTACAATATCATAACATAGATATTTATTATTTACAGAGTACAAATGGAACCTTGGTTAACAATAAACATTATAAGGGAGAGACAAGTCCGTCTTGAAACACAATGATGAAATCAGCTTGGGCTTTCATGAGTTAACACAGTAGTTTATTGGAAGATGAAGGATTCTCAATGCTCAGATTTAAAATTAAAAGTCAAGGAAATCAATTAATATCTTAAGTATTGCTTTTATGAGTAAACAATGTTTTACTTGAATTTTTTTGTGGCGCCTGTACAGGTTTTGCATTCAATATTTTTGAAAAAAATACTATGCCACTGCTTTTTCTTAAAATAAAAATTACTTTTAAAATCCTCATTCATTTTTGAGCAAATTTGATCTCCTAGTTTTTCTTTGTACGACGCATGGTTTTCGCTTAAAAAAATAAAAATCGTTTTACTTCAGGATCAACTCTTCAATTCAATCACATTTTTGTTTATATCTCCTTTGTTATTTATCCTATCAAAAATGATTATATAACATTTTGTATAGACAATTTGGAAAGCTGTATTTTTTGTTTTATAAAATTTTTTGTATCTCTTTTAGTTTTCGAGATATTAACGTTTTTTTTTAATTTTTAAACGTCAATATCTCAAAAACTGTTAAAGCTACAAGAAATTTTATATGACATGAATTATGTATTTTTACAAGACCTTTAATTTGTGTTATTTACCTTTTTTGTCTAAATGCAATACTTTTTAAGTTATAGTCAAAACACCGAATTTCGCGATTGTTTCAAGGTACCCTTAAAAAAAAAAAAATTAGATTTTTTTTATTTTTGGATTTTTTATGCAAATTTTGAGTGGTTTGAGATTTAAATTAATAAAATAAATAATTTATATTAAAAAAAATACCGTAAATATTTTTTTTTATTTTGGTCTGAAATTTTTAGTAAAAATCACATTTTTGTTTATATTCCCTTTATTATTCATCCTGTTGAAAATGTTTATATAACTTTTTATATAGACAATTTGGAAAGCTGTATTTTTTGTTCTATAAATTTTTTTGTATCTCTTTTAGTTTTGAGATATTAACGTTTTTTTTTAATTTTTAAACGTCAATATCTCAAAACTGTTAAAACAAGAAATTTATATGACATGAATTAGTATTTTTACAAGACCTTTAATTTGGTTATTTAATTTTTGTCTAAATGCAATACTTTTCGAGTTATAGTCAAAAACCAATTTTCGGGATTTGTTTAAGGTAAACCCTTGAAAAAAATTTGAAAATTAGAATTTTTTATTTTTGGATTTTTTATGCAAATTTTTAGTGGTTTAATTTAAATGAATGAAACAAATAATTTATATTAAAAAAAATACCGGAAATATATTTTTTTCTATTTTGGTCTGAAATTTTTCGTAAAAATCACATTTTTGTTTATATTTCCTTTATTATTCATCCTATTGAAAATGTTTATATAACTTTTTATATAGACAATTTGGAAAGCTATATTTTTTGTTTATAAAATTTTTTTTATCACTTTTAGTTTTGAGACATTAACGTTTTTTTAATTTTTAAACGTCAATATCTCAAAACTGTTAAGCTACAAGAAATATCATATGGCATGAATTATATTTTTACAAGACCTTTTAAATTTTGGTTATTTACATTTTTGTCTAAATTAAATACTTTTCGAGTTATAATCAAAAAACCAAAATTTCCGGGATTTTTTCAAGATTACTCCAAAAAAAAATTGAAAATTAGAATTTTTTTATTTTTGGATTTTTTCTGCACATTTTAAGTGGTTTGAGATTTAAGTGAATAAAATAAATAATTTATATAAAAAAAATACCGTAAATATATTTTTTTCTATTTTGGTCTGAAATTTTTGGTAAAAATCACATTTTTGTTTATATTTCCTTTATTATTCATCCTATTGAAAATGTTTATATAACTTTTTATATAGACAATTTGAAAAGCTGTATTTTTTGTTTTATAAAATTTTTTGTATCACTTTTAGTTTTTGAGACATTAACGTTTTTTTTTAATTTTTAAACGTCAATATCTCAAAAACTGTTAAAGCTACAAGAAATATCATATGGCATGAATTAAATATTTTTACAAGACCTTTAATTTGGGTTATTTACATTTTTGTCTAAATGCAATACTTTTCGAGTTATAATCAAAAAACCAAAATTTTTGGGACTCTTTCAAGATTACTCCTAGAAAAAAATTTAAAATTAGAATTTTTTTATTTTTTAATTTTTTTTATGCACATTTTGAGTGATTTGAGATTTAAGTGAATAAAATAAATAATTTATATATAAAAAAATACCGTAAATATATTTTTTTCTATTTTGGTCTGAAATTTTTGGTAAAAATCACATTTTTGTTTATATTTCCTTTATTATTCCTCCTATTGAAAATGTTTATATAACTTTTTATATAGACAACTTGAAAAGTCTTATTTTTTGTTTTATAAAATTTTTTGTATCACTTTTAGTTTTTGAGACATTAACGTTTTTTTTTTAATTTTTAAACGTCAATATCTCAAAAACTGTTAAAGCTACAAGAAATATCATATGGCATGAATTATATATTTTTACAAGACCTTTAATTTGGGTTATTTCACATTTTTGTCTAAATGCAATACTTTTCGAGTTATAATCAAAAAACCAAAATTTTTGGGACTTTTTCAAGATTACTCCTAGAAAAAAATTTAAAATTAGAATTTTTTTATTTTTTGATTTTTTCTGCACATTTTGAGTGATTTGAGATTTAAGTGAATAAAATAAATAATTTATATATAAAAAAATACCGTAAATATATTTTTTTCTATTTTGGTCTGAAATTTTTGGTAAAAATCACATTTTTGTTTATATTTTCTTTATTATTCATGCTATTGAAAATGTTTATATAACTTTTTATATAAAAAAATTAAAAAGCTGTATTTTTGGTTCCATAAAATTTTTTGTATCTTTTATAGTTTTTCAGATATTAAGTTTTTTTTTTAATTTTAAACGTTAATATCTCAAAAACTATAGGAGATACAAAAAAATGCATAAAACAAAAAATACAGCTTTTTAAATTGTCTATATTAAAAGTTATGTAAACATTTTTGATAGAATAGATAATAAAGGAGATATATACAAAAATCTAAGTGAATTAAGGAATTGATCCTGAAGTAAAACCATTTTTATTTTTTTAAGTGAAAACATGCATCGATCAAAGAAAAACCAGAAGATCAAATTTGCCCAAAAATGAATGAGGATTTTAAAACTTATTTTAATTTTAAGAGAAAGCAATGTGTAGCATTTTTTCTTCAAAATTATTCAATGCAAAACCCTTACGGACGCCACTGGTAGAGAAAATAAAAAATTTTGTACATCAGAAAAAGCACCTTGATGCATAGAGATCATAAAGATTAATAATTATTAAAAAACTGATATTTTTTAAAAAAATATCACTCTGTATCTCAAAAGGTAAAACTTTGTTGACATACATTCATAGGAAGTTTTTTCCTAAAATGAGTCCAAAAATCACCTCCTTAAATATTAATAATTTGGGCACCATTCTACAATTCTCATATAAATAGATTACTCATCCAAATAAATTCGTAAAATTCTTACTTTACAAATACAGATTTCTTAGGGCATCTCTTCAATTTTTCTTAATTTTTTTTGAAATAAAATGAAATTTTGTCCAACCCTGGTTCAGATAAAAAATAAATTTTATAATAAAATAATATTTAATGATGTTTTTTCTATATTTAGGCCATAACAGCTTCGAATGAAGCATTATCCAGTTGCCCCAGTACTCCAAACAGTTTTGACGAAAACGGAATCAGTGATGAACTTCTCAATAATGTTGCTGACAATATATTAAATAATGTTGAACAGCACACCAACAGAGCAGAATCTCAAGTCGTATCAAATGCTCATTCGATAGATCTTGTTAATAATAAAGAAAATATTTCCACTATCCAAGAATTTAATTCAATCCAAAATTCTGAAGAATCTGGCGGAATCTCTTCTAAAAAACCCGATTCAGAGGAATCTAAGGAAGGTCAAGAAAATAATCAAGTGAGAGAGGCAATCAATAGAGTTGGCGAACAACCACAAAGCAATAATACACCTCTTAATGAAGTTATTCCTCAGGCTTCAACTGATGAAAATGCTCAGTCCCAACCTAGTAGTTCTGTCGGTACTATCATCTACAGTTTACCAGAGGATATCTGTTTAGATATGCCACAACAACCTGTAAATAATAATTTGAAAGTACAAACTTCTGAAGATCAAATGGAAGGTGTCGCTGCTGCTCTATCAAGGGATAATAAGGAAGCTGCAAAGGTTTCTTCTTCAGAAAACATGCAGGAAGATGTTGATACTAAATAAATGAAGTAGCAGATCAGTTGTGAAAAATGTCAATGAAACTCTTATTCTGTTCTCATGAAAATTTCAACAGGTGAAATGGAGCAACTTGGTGACATTGCTAATTCATTTCCACCAAGAGATCATTCAGCTGAAACCATGGAATCCGTGATCCAAAGAATTTTTGGTCCAGAACCAACCAATACTGCCTCAGTTGCCCAACAAAATATTGGTACTTCCTCCCTTGCAACCACATCAACAAGCATCGCTAATTCATTTCCACCTAGAGATCATTTGGCTGAATCTATAGAATCTGTGGTGAAAAATACTTCTGGTCCAGTACCAACCACAAGTTCTGCGTATACTGCCTCAGTTGTACAACAAAATACTGGTACTGCCTCCCTTGCAACCACATCAACAAGCATCGCTAATTCATTTCCACCTAGGGATCATTTCGCTGAAACTATAGAATCTGTAGTTCAAAATAGTTCTGGCCCAGTACCAACTGCAAGTTCTGCATATACTGCCTCATTGCACAACAAAATACTGGTACTGTCTCCTTGCAACCACATCAACAAGCATTGCTAATTCATTTCCACCTAGGGATCATTTCGCTGAAACTATAGAATCTGTAGTTCAAAATAGTTCTGGCCCAGTACCAACCGCAAGTTCTGCATATACTGCCTCATTTGCTCAACAAAATACTGGTACTGTCTCCTATGTAACCACATCAACAAGCATCGCTAATGCATTTCCACCCAGAGATCATTTGGCTGAATCTATAGAAGCTGTAGTGAAAAATACTTCTGGTCCAGTACCGACCACAAGATTTGGAAGTACTGTCTCAATTCCTCAGCAAATTACATCAGTAACTGTCGCCAGCCCACTAAATAGTAATAAAAAAGTTAAAATAATGGCTGTCGGTCCTAGTATGATCGGCCAACTAAGACCTGTCAACGGACAGGTACTGACAGCATATACAATCGATTCTGGACAAAAATTGAGGAGACTTAGTAACAGTGAGGCGCAACAGATACTGGCAAAGCAGACTGGAGTGCCGGTTGTGAGGTTAAGTAGTGTTCCTCTGCGATTCTCAGGCCCGAATACCCCCAGACCTACTCGTGCTGTAGCTCAAAATAGTCTCAACCATAGTCATATCGATCTGAGTAACAGGAGGGTTTATAGAAACAGTAGAGGTAGAACGTCGACTGTTGTCTCTAGCGGTTATACCAGTAATCCATCCAGTAATTTGAGAGTTTCTGGTGGAATGCCATGTTTTAACCCCAATATAAGTACTGTAACTACTACTGCAAGTCACAATTTGGTAGTGCCTGAGAATGGTGTGGTACAACCGATGCAAAATCAAGCAGTTACAAGTGCTGCTGAAGGAATGGGTGAAAGTGGTATTGATATAATGGATGTTGTAGCAGTGCCACCAGCTGTGCATGAAGTTGTTATCGAACATACGGTGCAAATTACAGGTAAGGTCCTTTGGCAGTCTTTAGACTTTTTGATTTAAAAAAATCATGGTGCTTGTCAAGAAAACAAACCAGGGAATTTGTTATTTTTTGATTATACATTCGAAAGTTCATCATTTTTGAAACACCAGGTTTAACATATTTACATTTTTTTTAAAGTGATGTTTATTTACATAAAAATTACTTTTTGCAATTTATTTTCATATTTGATTTGGAAATAAATTTAAGTAAAAAACATTTAATTATTGTTTGGCATATTTTCTGATGTCTGGTCTGTATGCAGCTTCTCAGCACTTATGTACAGGGTGATCAGTTAAGGGTAGCGAGCGGCCATATCATATAAGATATTGGTCGTATAGATTTGAGAAAAAAAAATCATAATAAAAGTCGCCAAGAGAAATTGCTGGAAATTATTTTCGAGTTTGTCAAACGTCCGCTAGAGGGCGTAACAACCAACACGAAGTAAAAAAATGGGATTTTTATAGAATTTTGTTTAATGAAAGTATATCGATGATATCCTTTTCGTATTTACTGACCATTTCCCTACATTTTTTGTCTAAAACGTTTTGTTCTATCTATCAAAATAAAGCGGTGGGGAAGTTCAATTGTTTTTTAAACAAACCAAGATTTCTCCCGTTTCTTTTGACCGATTTTAGCAAACTTAGGCTCATATGAAAGAGCATAATTTGCACTACAAAACGCTTATTTGGTTTTGAATTTTTGACTTTTGCTGTCGCCGCTAGATGGCGTTAACTGAAATGGTAGCAAATTTTTGAGTTTTTTTCAAAAAAAAACAAATGTAATGGTATATTAATTTTTATATATTTTAAAAGAGGATAAATTTCTCTATAATTTAATGAAAAAAATTATTATCTACCTTTTTTTAAATCGTTGATATTGAACAAAATATAATTTTATTACATTAAAAAATGGCACGCCACTGTTTTTTATCAAAATAAAAATCAGTTTTGTAATCGCTTATTAGTTGCTAACAAAAAGAACCTCTTGACTTTTTTTCGTTAGACAAACGGTTTTGGATTAAAAAAATAAAATAGGTTTACATAGGTGTTACATTATAATTATCATTGTAATCAATGTAGGGAAATGGTCAGTAAATATGAAAATGATATCATCTCATCGATATACTTTCATTAGACAAAATTCTATAAAAATCCCATTTTTCTACTTGGTGTTGGTTGTAACGGCCTCTAGCGGACGTTTGACAAACTCGAAAATAATTTCCAGCAATTTCTCTTGGCGACTTTTATTATGATTTTTTTTTCTCAAATCTATACGATCAATATCTTATGAGATATGGCCGCTCGCTACCCTTAACTGATCACCCTGTACAGTGACGGTCATTAAATCTTGGGAAAAAAAAATGTGAAATTTTGACTTTTGTGTCAATTTTTGTAAATCGCTCTTTTTTACCTTGTTTTACTTTTAATTACTATAAATAAAGCAAAATAAAATAAAATAAAAAATAAAATAATCTTTATTGTATCGACAGAGTCACATACAAAGGTGGAAAGTACCTCCAGGCGAATTTTAATAACCACCAAAAAACTTATTAACTAAAAAAAGTCATAACAAAATTAGAAATATACAAAAACTAGAACAATAAATAAACATAGATGCCTACAACAATAACCTATTCACCGACACGTGTTTGCGTATTTTAGACTTAAAAACAGGTACACTTGAGCTTTTAAAACTAAGTGGCAATGAGTTGTAAATTTGAGGTCTAAGGTATAGAAAACATGACTTAAAGAATTCTGTTCTGTGATGCGGTATAGAGATTGCATCTCCGAAGCGAATGTTCACATGGTGAGTGTCTCTCCTATAAGTTATAAGTTCAGTAAGATATTGTGGCTCTTTTAGCGTTATTACTTTGTGTATAAGGCAACTCATATGAACATAGCGCTTCTGTGCCATATTGTGGTGAAATAGTTCCACAACATGTTGACTCACATGATCTCTACGAGACAAACTTTTTACATACCTAACACAAGAGTTCTGCACTTTTTGGATTTTGTATTTATTATAATTTGTTAAGAAAGGTCCATATACAATATCAAGATAGCCCAGTATTGCAAGTACCAAGCTATCCGTAAGCAACCTTTTGATATTACAGGGAAGAAGGCTCTTGAATTCATACAATGATTTAAGTTTATAATATGATCTCTGACAAATCTTGTTAACATGTGCGTTAAAAGTTAGCTTACTATCCACATACAAACCAAGATTCCTCACTTCATTAGTCCACTGTATGTCAACACCATCCAGTTCAATGTGCAAATCTGAAACATTTATGTCCTTCCGAGAGTACAGAATTGCTTGTGTTTTACAAGGATTTATGAGCAGCGAATTTGCAGATGCCCAGCTTGAGATATTGTTTAAGTCAGTATTAATTAGATTTATGCTATCCGGTAGATTGTGTATCGAGCTGGGGAGATATATCTGCAAATCATCCGTATACATATGGTATTTACAATGTTTAGTATGGCCAACAAGGTCCGAAGCGAAAATCGTAAAAAAAAGTGGCCCAAGAACAGATCCCTGTGGGACACCCCTCTCCACAACCCTCCAATCAGACCGCACCAACCCATCATCGGCCATCAGTCTGACTGCCTGCTGCCTATGGTGCAGGTAATTGTCAAACCATCCATTAGCATTCATTTTATAATAGGTCAATTTAGCTAGTAATAAATCTATATTTAAACTGTCAAAAGCCTTGATCATATCTATCATGACAGAAGGACAGCATTGCCCCTGATCAAAAGTCAATGATATATCACTAGTGATTTTTAAAAGTGCTGTTGCATAGCTACAGTAGTCTACAAAACCTGATTGAAATTTAGGTAAAAGGTAAAAGAAAATATTTATATTTTATAAAAACTAACAAATTAATAAATTAATTAACAATTTAATAAATTCAAATAAACTTAAATATCCTTGCAAACAAATTTAATATTTTATTGCGGCCTCGTTTTTTTCCAAGACAGAGTTTAGCCTCCCAGGCATTGAATGGACCAAAGCCCAGGCGTAGTCCGGATTTCCTCGTAACTCATTCCACGATTCATAAATTTTATCTTTAAGTTCGTTTACATTTTGCGGCCTAAACTCATTTTCCCTATTTATTTTTTTAACTAATAAGTCCCAAATATTTTCCATAACATTTAAATCCGGACTATGTGGGGGCCACGGTAAAACCCTGATGGGCTGCTCTTCCATCCATTCATCGACTTACCGGACCGTATGAATGGGACACTTATCAAGCTGAAAGATAAAATTTCTGTCCTAAAATCGATCCAGTACCGAAGGAAGCATCATATTTTTTAGTAGATCTATACAGGGTGACAATTTAAAAACTTGAAATGGCGATATTTTAGGAACGAAAAAATGAATCAAAAAACCCTTAAAACAGTTTCTATAAAACTAAGGGGGAACAAAAACAAGCATATTATCCCACCCTTATCAGCAACCCCTTGGACAGGGTGAGATAGACCCCTAGAATCTTAAATAGAAAGGGGGGTCGAGTGATACATCATTTTGAAGCTCTTGGAAAATGCTTTCCAATGATACCATAGAAAGCTACATTTCAGAAAATTCTTCTCTGTTTTCTAACCTTTCACGTACATTTACAAATGTTTCTCTGGATATAGCACGGCATTTCTGAAATATTCTATTCTGGAGTTGCTCTAGTGACTCAGGTTGCGTTTTATAAACCACAGATTTTAGGTGATCCCACAAAAGAAGTCAAGAGGTGTTAGGTCCGGGGATTAGGTGGCCATTCAACAGGACCTCTTCTTCCAATCCACTGGTTAGGATAATAATCATCCAACCATTGCCTAACGGGAACTACATAATGAGGAGGTGCTCCATCGTGTTGGAAATGTAGTAAGCGTTCTAATAAAGATAAATTTCCATGTATGTCCCTCTGATTTTCTAATTCTCGCACTATTAGTGCATTTCAGCATACATGTCCCCATTTAAATTTCCTGGTATAAATATTGGGCCGATAATACCGTCTCCCAATATACCCGCCCAAACATTAATTTTCTGGGGTACTGGGTATGCCCTTCTCTAAATACATGTGGGTTCTCGTTATCCCAGTAACGACAGTTTTGCTTATTAACATGCCCATTTAAATAAAAGGTACACTCATCACTGAAGCAAATATTTTTAACTAGTTGAGGTTCTGCCATAATTCTATCTGTCATTATTTCACAAAACTGGATTCTTCTGTCCGGGTCGTCGTCACTAAGTTTTTGCAGTATCTGCAGTTTATAGGGATAAAACTTGTGAAATTTAAGTACCTTTCTTATTGATTCACGAGATAATCCAGTTGCTACAGCCGCTTGACGAGTTGATAGCGCTGAATTCATTGCAAACTGACCCAGAATTTCAATTTGCGCTGCTTCGTTGACTAGTCTCGGTTGATTTCTCTTTTTATTCGCGACAGAACCAGTTTCTTCAAATTTGGCTACTAATTGGCGAACATAAATGAAAATAATGTCTACACGTTCAGCTGTGCTGTACACCATTGTTAAAGATAAGAAGTGCCTTCTTTTCGTTTAAACTGAACCGAAAGTCAACTGTTTTTAAAATAATACTGCTAGTACAAGTTACTTTTAAAGTAAATTTTGTGATAATAAAATGCAATTTATACACAACCCGTTTTTTTTGGCAAAAAATCATAGCAACTAAACCAATTCAAAATACCTGTGGGCTTGACATGTTTGGAATTCTTAAGAGACATGCCAGTATATCAGTAGTAATCAGTTTGTATAATTTAATTAAATAATAATAAACAATTTCAAAATTTTGTTTTATTTATTGTTTTCCTTGATAAACAGAGAAGAATTTTCTGAAATGTAGCTTTCTATGGTATCATTGGAAAGCATTTTCCAAGAGCTTTAAAATGATGTATCACTTGACCCCCCTTTCTATTTAAGATTCTAGGGGTCTATCTCACCCTGTCCAAGGGGTTGCTGATAAGGGTGGGATAATATGCTTGTTTTTGTTCCCCCTTAGTTTTATAGAAACTGTTTTAAGGGTTTTTTTATTCATTTTTTCGTTCCTAAAATATCGCCATTTCAAGTTTTTAAATTGTCACCCTGTATATACCTCCACATTGAACCTTTCTTCGATAAAATAACATACACCAAGTCCTTGTGCAGTCAGCCACTTCCAAACATTTACCGAAACTCGCCCACTACTTCTATCCTTTTGGGTATATTTTTCATCAAATCGTGTTTCTTGAGGCCTGTATACCTTAAGTATCCCATTGTAGCACGACTGAAACACTTTTTCATTGGTGAATGTTTTCCCAAAAATCGGAGGTTCCAAGTAAAATTGTAGAGCAAATCCAAGGCGTTGTTCTTTATTTGCATTTTTTTTTTAAATTTGCCTTATTCTTCGCCGTGCCGTTCTAACCGATGCAGGGAAATTGCTTTCCGTTTTTGCTGTAACTACAAATTTAAATGCATGGTTGGTTTCTCAAAACATTAACTGAATTATTGTCTGGTTCTTAATTCGATAGTTTGGGGCGACCACTTCCAGCTCTTCTCTCAAAGGAGTGTGTTTCCTGCCATTTTTTTTTAACAAAATGAATAGTACTCTTTGGGATGTTAAGCTCTTCCGCCACATCCCTTTCTGGCCAACCTCTCTGCTCAATATAATGAATAATTAATACTTTTTGAACCAAAGTTATACCGATTTTCTACACCCTGTATAAGGTATAAGATATACCTTGTTGATATTAACGGAGTGATTGATCTTCAATTTTTAAGTTTAGGTTCTGAAATACGCTGTATACATTAATATTAACGTTTACAGATATATTTTTTGCACATATTGACAACGCTGTTCACCATACTTTTTCTTATAGTAGATGATATGGATACTAATGCTGCTAGTGTAAGTGAAAATAGAACTGTACCAGCTGTAAAAAGTCACAATTCTCAGGAACCGAGTACGAGCACAGCTTTAGGGAAAAAGGAACCAGAAAACAGCAAACAAAACAATCAGGTATAGTGCCTATTAGTTAAATTATAACTATTTTAACAAAAATTGAGAGCTTAAGAACTATCTTAATTATATACACTACTCAAAAATTTTAAGGATATTTGTGGGAATTAAAAATAGTTATTTACATTACAAGATGCGAAAGTTTACTTTTTGGTGTGAGGTGGTTTTTAAATGGCCGAGGCGAAGCCGACGCTATTTAAAACCTCCGAATACTTGAAAGGCCTTTCGCATCGTGTAATGTATTATATTTTTTCTGCTACTGTTCTATGTATCGCATAATTTAATAATCATTAACATCATGTTTTAATAGAAATATCAGAGATTTTGAGATTTTACCTGTTAAAAATTAATCCATAGCAACACATTTATTGTTGACATTGTCTGTCATCAGCACTTGTCAGATTTTGAATTATTGTTAATTTAGTATAAATCCATTCCCACTTTAAAAATGTTAAATGAATATGAAAATGGCATCCAAAAGGCAGCTGACCTTGCGTGTGCCTCACTTCTGCCAGACAAATCTAAAGAGAGGTACCATCAAACATATAAATCGTTTTCTG
>JAHBCN010019143.1:0-16217 GCA_019359885.1 Listronotus oregonensis
TATTTAATTATAAATTTTATTATTCCAGCAAATTAAAACAACAACATTTTTAAACTAGATTGTAACTGCCACTCAATAATTTAGTCAATTTATTTCCATTACAGCATTTTATCTGTGGGATTTCATCTAATTGCAAAAGGGCCCTGAAGCAGCGTACGAATGCATTTCCACAAATAAGCAGTCCTTGTTTTTTGAGCTATCTCGTTTAACAACAGGTCGTTAGTAGATGTTACCAGTGGTATAAATTAAATTTTAAAAGTACGTTTTGTGGTTTTAATACAAAGTTTAGTTAAAAACTCAAAAACTATTATACGGTTCAGTGTGCTAAAGTGATATAGAAGCGTACACTAAAAGATGTAGTTTAAATATCCTATGTGTAAACTAAAATAAGTAACTAATTTCATACTACGAATTTAAACAGTAATATAGATGGCAAATGTAAACATTGTTAAAAAGAGCTGGTTTTTCAAAGTTCCGTTATTACATATAAAAACTTTAACTATACTTGCAATTTTATTATTTAATGAGTATTGTAATTTATATATTTTTTGGCTGTTTTTATATATTATTGGTAACACTTCTAAGTTATTCTTATATGCATTTATTTTAGCGTTTATGCGTTGTTGGGGATTTTTTTGATTGATTGATAAAATAAATACACAAGGGGAGGTTTGTCCCCTGACACTGCAGCCCTACGGGGTTTTTGTTGTATTCTTGTGTATTTGTTTCATTAAAAAAGGTTTGACACCTTAGACAGGTGTAGTCCCCCTTTTACTGTTCTTTTCTGGTCTCCAGCCTCCTGGTGGTTAGTGTCCACCAGGGGGGTTTTGATTTGTTCTCCAGTATGTAAGGCAGGGCACTCATATATGATATGAGAGGCTGCCCCTTCCTCTTCGTCACAGGGGTCTGCAAAGGGTTTCCCCTTCTCTATAGATGCCCATAGTGTGCATATGTTTTTTTGGGGGTGCAGTGCCGGGGGTTATTAATCCTGTCACTATCCTAATCTGTTCCCCCATTTAGTTTTAGTAGTTCACTTGTCAATGCTTTCGATGGTGAGCCAAAAGATTGATTTACGGATTTTCCCCTTGGAATGTGGTTCCAGTATGATGATGTTGTTTTGGGGAATCCCCGAGTCATAAAACCACGAACCGAGGCTTATGCGTTAGAACAAAGTTAGATTATGGTTCAATTTTGGGATGAATTTAAAAATATGAATTTTTCCAATTTACCCTGTTTTAAAATAATTTCTTAACTAATTAAAAAAAATTATGACACTGCTTTAAATTTAATTTATCCAATAAATATAAGTCAGTCTTTGATACGAAACCTCCATAAATTTGGAAAAAGAACTAATTTCCAAATTTTATACAAAGCGTCTTAATAATTAGCAGCAAGACAGTTTTTACATTAAAAATAAAAGTTCGTAACTTTTTACATGGGCTGTGACCCAAATTGATAATTAACCCTATGTAAGAAAAATTATTTTTAAGATAAATATTTATTACATACCAACAGTTATGCATAAAGCTTTTTACAAAATTTAAAATTGGTTTTTAAATCCATTACTTTGTGATAGTACATTTTTACGCGATATTCTGTTAGAGATTTTGTTTTCCTTTTTAACGTGACTGCATTTTTAACGTACTATGTCATTGTCAACGGTCTTTTTCTATTATCTAAAAGGTTTAAATATATATATGTCGAAACTGCAATCATGCTAAAAAGAAAAATATCTGTGACAGAATAACAAGGTAAATATTAGTTTTATTACATATTGCATGTAAAAATATTGTTTTTCTTCATTTCGCTAACATATATCTAAAGACGCTTAAATTAAACATAATTTTTATTTTGAAGAAACCAACATTTTTTTTTTTTTTTTGAAAATTTGATAAAGAATGTGTAATTGCCATCTTGTGTATTTATTTTTCGAAGTATTATAATAAATATACGCAAAAATTATTTGAATTTAAACAAAGAGATACGTCACATAATTAACATCTTCTTAATGAGACACCTTGTTTGTTAGTTCATTTGCGATGGTGTCCTATTTTTATTTGATGAGTTTAAATAAAAAACATAATTAATTTAATTCATTTATTTCCAAAAAAAATTGCGATTTTAATTAATAATTGAAAAACAAGCAATAAATACTTAAATTGCCAGAACACAAAATGTCAATATTCTCTCAAAGTTTAACGTTTTAGGTAGAACCAATACGTCTTTATAGTCAATATTATTAACAAAACAATTCTAATAAAATAAGACGCTTTTAAAACACGAACTAAGTAAATGATAAGCTGTCCCCAGAGCTGTCAATGTACTCTTAAATTGGACTTCAAGTACAAGTACCAAGTTTATGATTTTTTAAAAAGTACTTCAAGTACAAGTACAAGTATTCTTTAAAATGTACTTGCTTTTCCAAGTAAATTCAAAAAATACTTAAAGTACTACCCAAGTATTTTACTTGAAGTAAAACAAAGTACTTTAAGTAAACCAAAGTAACTGAAGTAAATAAAAGTACTGGAAGTAAAAGTAGTTTAACCTTAACATTTTTTTAAATAGTATTGTTAAATGATAGGAAAAGAAAATGTAAACTTTAATAATTTAACAATTTACCTTACCTGTAAAGTCTGGTATTGTGATGTATGTATCGAGATTTATTTTTTTTGGGAAAAATTTTTGGGTTTTAAAGGTTCAATTAATTTTTTTTAATTATCCGAATGCATTTTTTATTTTATATTTTTGAAACCTTATAACTTCCCACAACTGGGGAGTAACCCCATATTTTCTGCGGTGTCGTGCTACTTGCCCAAGTGCCATTTGCGGACAAGGGATTTTAGTGCTATTTGCGTATAGGTTCCAGTTGAACCGGACAGGTAGTTTTGTTTTTTCTTATGCCTTTGCGACGTTTTCTTGTTGCTGTTTTTAAGAACCTAAAATCTTTCTAAACTTTGCGCTATGTGAAATTATACCCCATTACGAAATTCTCCGAAAATCACCAGTTTCAGAGGGGCATAAATACGATTGGGTTATTCCAATAATTTAATATTAATATTATTAATTAAGGGGTTTTACCTTAGGCGCCTTTCTGGTGGCTTTGTTGTCCCGCCCCTTTTATTATATGAATACCCTAATTATTTAGGTATAGTCTGTCTCAAAGTATATCGTTCTGGCTTTTGACGGACCATACCCCAATAAACCTTTAAATATTTTATTACCTATTGTTATTGGGTAAACCCATTTGTTCATAAGGGCAGGGTGGGCCAGGTATTTTTGAGCATTAACCATTAGGTATATAAATATTTTGGCCAATATTTTAGTGGCAGTGTTGAATAACCGTTTTTACTGTGCGTTTTGAAAAAGTTGTTTTTGGGAGAATATAACTATGTCGCGTCGAAATCATTTGTCATTAGATGCAAAACAGGTTGTGAAAAATGTGTATAAAACTTTAATCAGTAGAGATCTAATTAAACAAGAAGCTTTAAAAGAAACCTGTGTACTTAAAAAACTCCAATATCTTTCGATAAGGGATATTTTTATTAGTGAAGAATTGAAAAAAAGAAAAAAACGTAGTGATTTTTTAACCATCGTATAGACAAAGTGATCAGGACCTAATAAGAAAAAAAAATTATTGGCTTTATGAAAGCGGAGTTTTCCTACCTTAAATAAACTGAAAAAGAAGCTAGACGAAGGCAAACCAATATAAATATTAGCCTTGCCACCTCCATAGAGTTGTTTGTAAAATGGGATTTAAATACCGCAAAATAGACAAAAGACGAGTAGTAATAAAAATCGAAAAAGATTACGAGCTTGGAGATTTAATTACCTTCAAAAAGAAATTAAAAGATATAGGTTAGAAAACAGATCCATAATTTACCTTGATGAAACAAGGTTCGATACACACGACACAGTATCCAAAGGATGGGTTCTTCAAATAAAGGAAAACGCATTACCATAATACACGCTGGTTAAAAAGACGGATTTGTCCCAAACTGCTTGCTGTTGTCTGCAAAGAATATTAAGGATTCTAGCTTGGATTATCATGAGGATACAAGTGCAGAACTTTTAAAAAACTGGTTTTAAAATTATCTTTTAAAAAATATTCCAAACAACAGTGTTATTGTCATGGATAACGCAAGCTACTACAGCCGTCTGCTACACAAAGCACCAGCTTCATCAAGTTCAAAAACTGAAATCCAGAAATATTTGTGAGAAAATGATATTTATTTTAAATTCAGTTACAAAAGACGCATCTTTTGGTAGTCCTAAATTCATATGCAATTAAAAAACAATAAGAATGTGATAATTTAGCTGAAGAGGCTGGGCATACTGTCTTACGGCTTCCTTCGTATCACTGTATGTTAAACCCCATAGAGCATTTGTGGAACCAAGTAAAATCAAAGATCAGAGCAGAAAATGTTACACCTACTTTAAGTCCCAGTGTTATAAATTTGATAAAAAAATGTAATTATCAACATACCAAATCAGAGCTGGAAAAATTCACTACAGCACATTATAAAAATTGAGGAATCTTACATTTCTATTCAAAACAACATAAACCTATTGTAATTAATCTCAATGATGACTTGATAGTGAAACAGAATTAAATTTAGATATTTAGATTAAAAATGTAATTATGATAGATAATGCAGTTATAAAATTATTAAAAGTTTGCATATATTTATTTTTTAATGTAATTTAAAATTTATTACCTAAATAAACAATAAATTATAAATTTTATATTATTAAAGTCCGTCCCTAATGTTCTGTCCTTTAATACCTACTGATCCGCAGTTTTATTGCTGTCACAGGTATAATCCATAAATGAAGGCAAGAGCTAAAAAGGATACTTTGAGACAGACTATAACCGATTTAGGTAAATCCAATTATTCTTATTCCGTATTTTAAAGAGTATAGTACTTTGCAGTGCTATATATTCTTAAACCATCGATGAGCTTCAAATTATTTAGACGATAAAGAGAAATCCTTTAGCGATTTTAAATGGCTACCAATATAGGCAGCATCGTGTAAACAAACAAAACATTACAAATTGGTTGTGCATTAAAGAAAAATCCGAAAAGTGTCGAGCAACATTAAAAGCCGAAAACGGTCAAATTTTGTCTGTATCAGAACACTTTTGCAAGCCAAATCTTGCAGAAGTTGAGATTAAAAAACAAACAATAAACACCAAGAAATGTGCCGGAGAAAAGCTTCATATTTTAAAGATTTACAAGAAGAAATGGGACAATTATTTGATCGTGGATTCGATTTTTTAGCAGCAGTTCCATTGTTTACTTTCATAAAGACAACATTGTATTGCAATAGACGCCAAGAACAACATTGCTCGGAACCTAGTAATGCAGGTGAAATTGTCTTCTCAGACCAAAGTCTAATGATGAAAGATGGTTCTTCGTTTTTGTTTTATGGCGATGATGATGGGAATCGCTTATTAGTATTTGCCTTATTAGTAGGAAGAAAGATATTGTCCAGCCTCAAAGTATTTTTCATTGATGGTACGTTTAAATGCTGCAGCAAGCAACTTGCACGGCTTTACACAATACACGCTGAGATCGGTAGCAATACTGAAAAAACGAGCATAATCCCTGTTGCATTTACCCTGCTAAAAAATAAAACACGCCAAACTTATGAGATACTTTTTTGGCTGTTGAAATAAGGTAATTGGAATCCATCATCGATAACAATAGACTTTGAATAAACAGTTATTGGTGTCTTAAAAAATATTTTTCCAACTGTTGAACCTTATGGATGCCATTTCTATTATACTCAGTGTATATAGAGAAAGGTGCAAGAACTGGGTATGGTCAAAGACTACTAAAATAATAAAAAAAATTAGACTTCACATTCGCATGTGTGCACGGCATATTTACCCTTTAGAATATTTGTTTGAATGATGACTTATTATACAGGAAAACTCTAACAACAGTGCAAAATTTTAAAAGTGTTTTAAGACTGTTACGTAGACCAATGGCTTTAAAATTCTACCATAACATTTAAAATGTGGAATTGTTATAATAACATGCATCGCACAAATAATGCAGTAGAAGGCTAAAACAATCGATTAAGCCACGTTGTTAGTAAGAACCATCCCAGAGTAATGGACTTATTTTAAACATTTAAAAGGAGAGTCAGGACAAGTGATTTCTTTACAGAAGAAAGGAACTTAATTAAGAAAAAAAAAGGCCACTTATAAAAAACTCGATAATAGAATTCAAAGATTTTTACAAAATATATCGAGTTGAAAGATATTACTTTTTTTGTAAAAGTTATAAAAAAAAATAACTATATCAATATTTTAACTAGTAAAATTAGCTGAAATATATTTTCCTTTAAATAATGACTATGTAAATATGTTCACTTTATGAACTAAAACTTTTAAACGCACCAGTTAATCACTGCCAGCCTAAGCCTGAATAAAGCGTAAAGGACAGTTTTGTTTTAAGAACTCTCATTTTAACCAGTATTTTGTACGCAAATAGCACAGTAATTGATAATTATTGTAAACTTTTACGAAAAATCACTAAAATACACCTTGTACGCAAATGGCACCTATTCTTTTTCGTTTTACCCTTTTAATAAATCATCATTTTCTTCTTTTTTTAACAACAAAATATGTTAAACTAATGCACTACCCTAAAGTCATAAACCTTTAAGTATTATAGGTAATAATTTTGGTTGGTTTCCTATTAAAAAATATTAAATTGGTAGAAGAGCTTAAAGAGAAGAAAGTAAAATAATAATTGTGAAATAAAATTTTTAATATAGGTACCTGAAAAATAGAGTTAAAAACAAATAAAAATTTTTTTCCAAAAATTTCTAAACTAGTATTTACACAATATTTTGATGTACCTAATATATTAAAGGTATTTTAAAATAATTTTTAATTTTACCATTCTTGGTGCCGTTGACAGTTGAATGGAGAGCTTTAATGTTTTAGAGTCAGAAAAGGTCGAGCGATCTTCTTGTTTTAACTTGTTTGGCGATTATTTAACGGAATAAATTGGTTATTGATTGATTTCTTTTACTTTAAGTACTTCTAATTTACTTGAAGAAATTGTTTTTACTTCAAGTACATCGTAATACTTTAAGTACCTAAAAAATACTTCAAGTAATAAAAGTTCAAGTATTTTAATATAAATTAATTAATTACAAGTACAAAAAAAAGTAATAAAAAGTAGATTCTACAAGAAAAACAAATTACTAGCAAAGTGTTAAATTTTAGTTCAGTCGTCTTTAAATGACCTTTTTCTCCTCATTTTTAATGCTATTTAACTATACAGAGTGTAACATAAATATGGAACGCTCGAAATACCTTCCACAAACCCTTTATCCAATTTTTATGAATCTATATACCCCATAGGTTCTAAATTACCGGATCGAATGGTGAGCTACGCGTCGTTTTCCAAGTTTACCGTTTTTCTGGAATCGAATGGAACTTCGTTTTTAAACGGAACACCCTGTATTTGATTTACTTTTTTAGTTCTGCTTAAAATTATGTATACTTTTTGTAAAAAGTAATTTTTTTTTTAAATAACAGTTTCTGGAAAAGAATTAAGATTAAAGTAATATAAATGTGTTTTACCTACAAATACCCCGCACATGTAAGCTTACCTGGAATATCTGAATTGTCCTATTTTTAAAAATTATTTTTCAAAAAATGGATCATTTAACTGAAACCCAAAGAATCGAAATTTTAATGATACTGGGTTGTGGGGACAAAATGAGAACACAACAAGAAGTTTGTAATATTTTTAATGACAAATATCCTAACAGAAATCCGTTAACAAAATCTACTGTAAGCAAAGTTTTTAAAAAATGCCGTAAATATGGACACATTAAAGATGCTGCACACTCTGGACGACCTAAAAGTTCAACAGATGGTGATAAGGCCCTGAACGTTTTTGGTGTTTGAGAAAACCCACCTTTCTACCATAATACTGGGAGAAGAAAATCACATTTCCCATATGTCAGTAGACCGCCCGCTAAAAACCGAAAAGTTTATCCCAAAATAAGACTGGTACAAGAGCTCTCAGAAGATGACTATGACAGACGCTTGCAATTTTGTGAAATTATGATGGAGCGTAACCCAATCCAGATTTTGTCGCCCAGAAAGTCTTCTCTGACGAATCAACTTTTTTTTTTAAACGGAACTGTTAATAGACATAATTGTCGTTATTGGGCCAGGGAAAACTCTGACTGGAAACGCGGAAATCACACCCAGTTCCCTTGAAAAGTAAATGTTTGGGCTGGTATAATAGGTCGAAGAATAATTGGCCCATTCTTAATGGAAGAGACGTTAAATGGGGAAAGATACCAGCAGCTTTTAAGAAATGAAATTGTCCCGGCTCTTGTGCAAATATTTCCAAATAATCGCCTACGGCTCGTCCGACAAACTTTCCCATTAGTAAAAAGGTAATACTTTACTTTTTTACTAATTTCACCTAAAAAATGTCGTTTTCAAAACCAAGCCCACTGGCTTTGATGATTTAAAAAATTTAGGATAGCAGCAGAATGTAGGAGAATTGGAAAAACTGACAGCCTTTCCCAAATGTTTTACATGCTTTTACCAAAAAACTTAGCTTATTGCCAGGAAGTAAATGGACAACATTTTAAGCATCTGATTTAATTTTGTTTTGTTTATTGTTTTTGTTATTGCCTCCCCGTATTTTTTTCTTGTATTTATAGCTAAAATACATTAGGTATTACTTTAATCTACAATACTAATGAAAAAGATAAAAAATTTTGCGAACTCAAAAACTGAATTAAATACAGGGTGTTCCTTTAAAAAACGAAGTTTCATTCGATTTCGAAAAATGGTAAACTTGGCAACGACGCGGGTCACCATTCGATCCGGCGTAATTTGAACCTATGAGTACATAGTTTCATAAAAATTGAATAAAGGTCTGGGAGGTATTTGAGCGTTCCATATTTATGTTACACTCTGTATAGCAGTTTAATGGACTATACTTTTATTTGATAAACTCAACTATGAGTAAAATAAATGTGTTTTATATTTAGTAGTTTAAAGGACTTTTTTCTTTATTTTACAAAATTAATTATGTAGCTACGTACTATCTGCTTTATTGGAGAGATTACTTTAGCTTAGTCTTTTTCGGCATATTAACCACATCCAATAATTTTTGTGTGCGCTACTGACCCAAACCAAAAATGAAAACCAACCATAACACCCCCTCCGATATTATGCTGATTGAAAGTGTTTATTTGATTGATACATCTCCGATCTGTAAATGAATTTCCGCAGATTGCCTATCGGCATGTTTCACTGAGCAACAACCTGAAACGGTAATTTGTTAGTTTTTTTGCAAAGCTTTACACAAAATCTTTTTAAGATAACGAGAAAAAATAAAACTGGTATCAACACATACCTAATGACATATATCTATTCGAAATATCAGTTCCAGTGGTATTATTAATTGGTATAATTTTATGCTGATGAAAATACAATGTGGCTTAGATATCAAATGCAAAGCTTTATTAACTTGGTATTTAGAAATAAAATATATAAAATAATTTACCAAGGTATTATAAAATTATTAAATTTATTTTTAAATTATTTAAAAATAGAAAATTGTGGTCACAAATGGATAATAATAGAAGTAAATATTTTCCCGGTGTTCTACCATATGTGCATAACACTAACATTTGTGGGGGGTCAGGGGAGTCCAGGCCTTTCCACTCTTTTAAAGAAATTAGACACTTTAAAAAAATCTTGTTTTACCTATAGTATTTCAATCCATTCCCTAATATAACAGTTGCTTCCTCATCCATAAAATTTGTAAATTGTTTTATTCTCAAAGTTTATTTGCATTTTCTATATCATCTTTTAAAACTTACAATACGCTTCGGAATAAAAAAAAACAATATTTATATGGCTAAGCATGGTCAATTTTTTGGCCAAAATGAAAGAAGAGAAATCTTGAGATTTGACCACATTTGGTACAATACATACATTTGGGGCTAAAAGGGCATTTTTAAGATACTTTTTGCGCAGCTTAAAAAGAAAATAGATTGAGAATTTGTAGTAATTCTTCGTTTGGTGGAAGTTTATAGGGATACGTTGTTAGATTTCTTATTAATGTGATTGAAGTACAAAAAAACAAGTAATATAAGTAAAACAGAGTTAGCAAACCTATCCAAATTTTTTATTATTTTTGACAGTTTTTAGTAGCCATAGAAATACAAAAAAATTTTTGTTTTAGGACAGAATTTAAAGAAAGAAAAAAAATGTTTTTAGTTTAGTGCTTCACCTAATAACCCAATAAGTCCTTTAGCAAAATTATGTAGATACAATTTGTTTAAAAAAAAAAAAATAAATATTGTAAAACGAGTCAACTTTTTGTTCCCTTTACTTAAACATTTTAAACCTTAAATACCTTAAATGTGGCATTTAATTTATAATTAATTTCTTCTTTTAAACCCATTCATAAGTATCCTTTTTGCAATCCAGGTTCAAACACCTGACCATTTATGAAGTCTTTCCTATTTTGATAATAGAAGAAAAAAAAAAATATATCAACTCTCACTACTTTCTTTTTTCCCTTTTTAGCCATGGACTGTTACTGACTCTGTTACCTCATAGATTCAAATTTAAGGTTTGGACGCCCTGTAGAATGACTATTGCTAATTGAACACTAGAATAGAATAAATATACACAAGTTCTATTAACAATAAATTTTATAAATAACTAAAATAAAAATTCTTGCAATACGTTAATGGGGCGTATAAACAATTCTTAAATAAAATTTCACCTTAAAGAATATTTTGAATTTTTGTTTACTTTTAAAAATATAAAAAAAAAGGTTTGAAATTACTCTTTTACTAGGCACTGATAGCCTTAATTAATTTGTCGAGAGGTTAAAAAATATAGTCGTTACTTATTATTTAATAACAATATCAGCTGTTCACAAATTTATCAAAAGCTTAATTTTATGAAAGTGCGAAAAGAAAAAAACTACAAAATTTACTCCGAAAATTGACAAAAAATTCACTTTAAATTACAAAGAAATTTATTTGACTTTCGTTACAAATCCTATCGATGTAACGTCACAATTAAAGATTGTTGTTTTTTATCACTATAAAAGTTAGAAAGTTTAAAGTCAAGGTTAGAAATTATTTACATGTTTTGGGACACCCGGTATTTATTATTGACGAACTATAATTCACTTCCATCACCACTCCGGCCAATTCCTGCCCTGGTACAGTCCTATACACTCACTTTTAACCACTTTGCTTTACTATTAAACTTTACGTAAACATGTCAAATTAAATTTGACACAGAAAAAATGTACACTTTAGATTCTTTAACTATAATAGTTTCTTTGTTTTATTTATATAAAAAGTTTAATAGTTTAGAATTTTATTTTTTTGACTCGTACAAAACCTTATAATTTTACTTGGTCACAAGGAAAAGATGTGATAGTCAATTTTTCTGTGCTAACACGAAGAAAGTAGCAATAATTTACCATGGAAACTGACATTTCACCAAATTATTTAAATTAAACATTTTGGTAATTTGCCTGAAATGCGAGAACACATGATTTACTGACAAAACTCAAAGTCTTACTGAATTGTTAGCGCTTTGACCTCGCTCTACCACCGTACGGCCCCCGATGCGACCCATTTGATTAGTCTTTCATTAATAAACTACCGAAAGCCTTTAGGTTGGATTTAGTGCCCGACCGATCATTAGCGCTGTATGTATTGTATACGCGTGTAGCATTGTAGTTGATCATACATTTATAAAGATATGGCCAAAGAATAGAAAGCTCAATAAGAAGCGACATAAAGTTCCCAATAGCATTGGCTATATGGGAAACAAATTTCTGACGTCACGTGTAGACGAAATGATACTTAAACAGCTTGAGGGTACACTGAGAGAAATATCAACGGTAAAAATTCAGTTTTACACGGGAAAAAAAAAATATATATGTATAACTATTATACATTGCAGTCCTGGAAAATCGTCCCTTTCAAGGAGTTTTTTTGCAGTCTTTTTAGGGTTGGTTATTCTCAAAAAAGATTAGATTATTTTGAGAAAATTAGTTTTGGGCAAAACGATTTTAAAAGGGGTTAAATGGTGACATACCGCGTTGAACATTGTTAGGATAGAACATACCGGTTAATTTTCGCGAGAAGCGGTATCGTAGGGGAATGTCTTCTGACGTCGGTATCTACGTCATTACTTGCCCCAGTATCTACCGCTATCGCCACTGGTCAGGAGGAGCGTTAATAATGGTTATGTCAAGTTTAAATTTAAAATAATTGAGGATTCGCGGCTTTTCTATTGTTTTGGTTCTTGTGATGTTTTTTTGCTATGGTTTAACAACTATTTGGATTGCAGATTTTTTGGTTTATTAGTTAATTCCCAAATGGATGAATTAATGCAACTATAATTAAATCATAAAGAAAAAATTACTTGATATAGTTGACTTGGAAACAGCTAATATCTTATTAAATGAAAAATTTGGTTTATATATTATCTTTTCGACTTATTTTTTAACTCTCCAAAGACCTTACATTTAAATTTAAACTTACGAGTGTATTAAACGATTAGTTTGTAAGTTGACATACGTAAACCGTTTCGTTTTTGCGAGGATAGGCGGGTTAAACACGGTTAGAATGGTGGGAGAAAGAACTGCTATGAACCAATAGTAAAAACGGTAAGTCGCGAAAAAAACCATATAGTGTATCAGCCAAATGAAATAAACAATTATAAAAAACGGGGGCGTGTTCGAAAAACACTCGGACACGTGTATCGGATTTTTGGTTGCACATTTTTTTTTAGTAAATACTTTTTATACGGGGTGTGTCATGTAATAGTCCAACACTAACTTTCCTTATTTAAATGTAACGCCCTGTATAATTAGTCAATTTTTGGATTCTTCATATGCATGTACAATGTTCTATACCTATTTTTAACTATTTTGGAAAAAGGTGCTTTTAGATGTATTGTGCTTGGGGTGCTTGCCACTTTATTGAAAAATTACTTTTTGTGCCCTATACCTCGGAGGCAGTTGGGAACAAGCGTGCGAGAGAGAAGCAAGAATAGGTATATAACCCTCTCCCTCTCTCTTAATTTGTCGGCGGGGGTATAAACCCCCTTTCCCCCAATTAATCAGCACAAGGCGCGAGAGATATGTTATACAGCTATTCTTCCCAAATCTCGCGCACGCTTGTCCCACAGCCGAAACGGCGGCTGCCTCTAGTAGGATATATAAAAAGTAACCCAAAGAAAGTGGCAAAGGAAAGGCAAAGATGCAGTAAACCTGAAAACGCTTAATATTTACGAAACAGTTGAAGATAGGGTAAAGGACTTACATAAAATGTCTAGAATGCTTTCAAAAAACCAAAAATTGAATAATATACAGGGTGTTCATTTAAATTAAAAAGTTAAAGACCACCGTCACATGGGCACACCCTGTTAACAGTTTTAGTTAAAAAAATGCGCAATTAAAAACCAATCTGACATGTCCAAGCATTTTTTCGAATAAGCCCCCATTTATTTAATATTGAATTTATTCCATTTTTACTGATCCACACCGTATATTAACAAAAAATTACATCTTAAGATTCCATTGTGATCTATAATTTTACAATTATTACAATTACTCTGCACATTTAGTGCTTTTTTTTAAAGATATCCACAAAACTAAACGAAACGAATGAAACAGCACATAAAACTCAACAAAGCACAAAACGAAACATGTAATCCCGGACTAAAAGCTGGCGGCAGCGGGTTGACAGTTAAACAGCTTAGCCCCCTCCTAAAAATTTTGGGACTTCGAATAATGTCGCTTCTTATTGAGGTTTATATTCTTTGATATGGCTTCGTTCGACCTTAGTTCGATGAATGTCTGCGCTGACCGTCCATCGTGCACCAAATCCAGGCTTAAAGCAAAGTAAATACTTGCTAAAAAAGTTTGGGTTTTTAAAAAATGTAAATTAAAGAAAATAAATTGGGTAGTTTATTATACTCGTAACGTATAAAAGCAAAAAAAAAATACTATCAAATGCGCTTAAAAAAATTTGTGTCAAACTTTTTATATGATAATAATTGTTTTGTAACAAAGAAAAACAAATTTGTTTCATCACTTAAGCAAAATTAAAAGGCACCAAATTTTAATTAAAGTAGTCTTTTAAAAAAGTAAACGGTTCTACCCGGTTTTACACAACGTAATTGTAATTTAAATGTACAAAACAAAAGTTTAAGTGCAAAAAAAGACCTGAAACAATAAAAAGATATCATCATTACAAAAGCATTATTTGGCGCTGAATTTGGGTCTAAAAAGATCCTAAGTGAACGGTCTTTTATACAATATCTAAAATGACGATTAAGTGTGCTATCATTAGGTAAAATAACGTACAGGATGAAGTTCTTTAATAACAATGTTTATTTGTAATGATTTTATAATAAATTGTTGGATGACTATAAATTAAAAAAAAGGGTTTAAAGCTATTTGATACTAGATATTAAGCAGCAACACCAGTCTCCCAAGAAGTTTTCCACAAGTTGCGGCAAATTGTTGCTTTTTCTAAAAAATACAAAGCTTTTTTTGTCTTTTACTTGTGGAGAGACAAATCTTCCACTAAATTTTGGTTTCCCGCAGAGTGTCTGTAGAGATTATAGAAAATTGACAACTAAAAATGGAAGATTTGTTGCTGCGCGCTTTAAAAGTAACTAGTAGAAAACTAGAGAGATCTGAAAAACTGCTGCCTAAACCTTTCGCGTCAATTTTTCAAAAGTTTTACTTGTTGCTTTTTAATTTTGAGAAAAACAACTTATACGTTGAGTTCAGTTGAGAAGATGCTGGAAATGGTTGACTTGAACTTCTTGACTCAACAACAGTCGGTATGAAATTTCCGCCGAACATTTTCAAACACAGTAACATCGATATTTCTACAAATATTTGTTATTGTCTGTCGGATCCAATATTAAAGCAAGCTCAGTTTGGTACAGCTTTGCTTCAAATAGCCCCATAGGAAAAAGTCCGGAGGTTTCAAATATGGGAGCGAGCTGGCCATTCCCAGGTCCTCTACGGCCAATTTAACGACCGGGAAATTGTCATTTAAATAGTTCCGGACTTGTCTAGAGTAGTGGGTGAAGCTACATCTTGCTGGAATACAATATCCTATCAAACATTAGAATTCGCTTCGATGATTTCGGTTATTGGGTAATAGTATCTTCCAGCATATCCAAATACAGTTCCCCTGTTAAATTTTTTTTCGATGAATAGGGGAACCATAATATGGTTTTCCAATATCCCTGCCCAAACGTTTTTTTTTTTTTTTTGAGAATGAAAAAGTCTCCGAAAAAGTAATAAAGAACTAATATTGTAAAAATAAGTCATAGAGTGAAATTCAATGAGATATTTTAACCATATTTGACAAAAAAAATAAATAGAAAAGTTTCCATTTTAGACTATTGTTTGGTTGATTTTGATGAGTATTTTTGTAGATTATCATTTTTTTTAATTATAACCAGGTAGAAAATATCTTAATTTACTTCCGTAGCTGCCACACTTTACCAATAAAAACCAGCTATCATGTAGCATATTAAAAATTTAATTTATTTATTTTGAATATTTTATCTTTAAACACCTACAGGTTTTATTGAATTTTACAACCCAAAATTTGTCAATCTATTTGTTAGTATATTTGTTAGTCTAAGTTCTTTTACCCCAACGACAAAGCTTGCTTATTTACTATTGCTTATTAATTACCGAAATTTTTCAACACTGTAAAATTTTGTAATTACTAATAATTTCCGAACTATCAATTTAAACTTTGAAAAATTAAAAAAAAATTCGTTACTTAAAAATATTTGAGAAAACTTTGTTTTATTAAATCATTTTTAGTAATGTAGCAAATATAAATATTATTTTTTAAAAAAAAATATATTACAGTTTTCAGACCAGATTTATCATCTGTACAACTAGCTAAGGCGTAAGTCAAATTGGGGAAATTTATATATATATATATATATATATATATATATATATATATATATATATATATATATATATATATATATATATATATATAATATATATATATATATATATAAATATAAATTTTTTATATATATATATATATATATATATATATATATATATATATATTTTTTATATTTATATATATATATATATATATATATATATAATATATATATATATATA
>JAHBCN010019144.1:0-16281 GCA_019359885.1 Listronotus oregonensis
GGTTCTGTCTACAATTTTGTTTTACTTTTTCTTGAGTTGGTAAGTTTTTACTGATCTGTCTGTATTAATTAAAAAACAGAAAAACTATCTGTATTAATAAAAAAATAATATACATTAAAATAGACAGATCCGTAGAAAAACTTGCCAAGTCAAAAAAGAGCAACAAAAATGTAGACAAAACTTGGTTTAGTTTAGATCTCAGTACTTTTGAAGGTCAATATTTTTAGATATAAACTTGGCTTTTATTTAACATATGTGTTTTTGGTGAAATATAATTATCTTTAATTTTTACATCCAATAAAAAAATATAATCTTGACCGTTTAAATTGCAAATTTCAGGTGAATAAAGTTACACCGGACAGACTTGTCACTTCGAAATTTTAACTATAGCCAACATAAATACTTAATGTGTTTTATTTGTTTATTAATTTTTTTTGACCACTTTATAGTTTTAAGCAAAAAACAATTTAGGTTATTTAGAAACAGATTTTTAGTTTGTAGATTTTAACATAAATTTTAATATTGGTGGCAACAAAACCCCATTTTCAAAATGAAATAGGATGAAATATGAGACAGATAACACAAAGCCTAGGAAATAACACGCTACGAAGCGTTTAATGAAGTATTGGTAACGAAAAAAATAGAGCGAAATAGCATTTGCTTTTCCCTGATAAAACACACTGTTATTATATACGTACCACGTTTAAAACACACGCTAAATCATCAAAAAATAGAAGCCGCTGTTTTGTATAAGACATGTGATGTTTTTTTTTTCTTTTTTCAGGGTTATAAGAACTTATCCTAATAATAACAAAAAATAAACTGTGAGAGCACAAAATAAATAATTAGATATCTTTTTAAATTGCATGAAGGTTTTTTTTATGAATTACAACGAAACCAATATTAAACTCTATATTATAATTTTTTTTTGTATTTCGACATGTCAATATATTTTTTTTAATGTTAAAACATTAACGAAAAAATCCACTATGCCAAAATTTAAATTATTAAATACTTGTCTTATATTTACTCTAAGACAATTATTTAACCGTAAAATTCAGGATAATTTAAAAAATATATGTCATTGCTTAATGGGAGATTACTTGGTTAAAATTAGGTACCAAAAATATAAAACTTTAAAAGCAATTGACCAGATCTGCCATTAATACAGTTTGTCTACTTAAGTTGGGGGCATATCGAAAACTTTTTTATTATTGGGTTTACGAAAAAAAGTTATTCTTTATAAAAGGCTCTGCGTGCTTCAAAATCTTAAATGTAATTATCAGATGTCAAAATTTATCAGTCTTATATGATGTTGGTCAAAAAATGTGCGTACGTAGGTAGGCGTCATATGAGATTTTTTTAAATTTTAGGTTTACGAAAAAAAGTTATTTCTTATAAAAGATCTGAAATGCATCGATCGGATATCAAAATTTACCAAGCGTATACGAGGTTTATTAAAAAATGTGGGTACGTAAGTAGGCGGCATACAGTGTGTCCCAAATTGGGCCTACATGTATTGGTAACTCGGGAACCATTAGAGCTACAGTGTTGGTTAAATTAGGAAAGTTTTAGACAATTTAATTGCAAAATTAAATCTGCTTTCAAATTTTATTTATCTTTTATGGTTTTTAAGATAACTAAGAAAAACCAAAATGGTGCATTTTTAACTTTTGCCTGTAGCTCGCAAACTACCAATTTTACGGTTTTAAGATTACTACATTATTGGAACACTTTTTTTTAAGAAGAATTTAATTAAAGTAAAAATATTTTTCCAACTTTATTTGTTTTTGAGATTTTTACCCAAACTTTCATTTTCATACTGACGCCATATTGGATTTTTACATTTTTGGAAAAAGATTTTTTCTTAAGAGATGATAAGTAGGCTTAGACTAGACTGCGTAATAGCCGTTTCATAAAAAACAAATGATACGCATTTTATAATTTAAATAATGTAAGTATCAAAATTAGCGTGCATCTTATTTCTCGTTTAGAAACGCCTTCTACAAAAATTCAAGTTTTGATTATTTTAAGTATTTACAATAATGGCTCTTAATTATTCCAATTATGAAAAGGTGGATATGCTAGAAATTTATTTTAAATCTAACAGTAATACAGAAGCTGCAGCACTTGCATACGAAGAACATTTTCCGGAGCGGCAAAAACCTAACCAAAGACATTTTAGATTCTTAGTTACGAACTTGTTAGTATATGGATCTTTTGTGAAATCGAATCCCAAAACTCATACAAAAAATAATGAAGCAAGAGAGGCGATTATAATGGAAAACGTTAGAGATGATCCCATAACATCGGTTAGAAAAGTGGAAGAACAGACAACAATTCCTAAGTCATCTATGCATCGGTCTTTAAAAAAAACGCCGTCTTTATCCATACAAACCACGTATTGTCCAGGGTCTTCAGACGAATAACCTTTAGTCAATGGTTTATTAGTAAATTTCAACAGATACCCAATTTCCAATCCAAGGATCTCTGGACAGACGAAACCCGGTTTACAAATTGTGGAATTTTTAATAGGCACAATTATCACTGCTGGGAATATACACTACAGAAAATCCACATAATTTAAAAGAAAGACGGCTCAAAACAAGGTTTGGCTTTAATGTCTGGTGTGTCATTATAGGTAATTTAAAATGCATCTTTAATGTAAGTCTCACAATTAGATAAAACATTTATTTTTCTGTTTTAGACAACCGTTTAATTGGACCATTTATTTTTGAAGAAACTCTGAATGGAGATAGGTATTTACTACTCCTGCAAGAACAGATTTTGCCGGCCATTAGAAATACAGTTCCGCCAAATGAAATGTCCAGCGCACTGTACCAGGGAGGTCCTTAGAATTACCTTTAATGACAACATAATCTATAATAATGGGCCAATTGCTTGACCAGCTAGATCACCGGACATCACACCCCCTGATTTTTACCTATGGGGACACGCAAAAAATGAGGTGTACGAGTTTTCTCCGCTCGAAACTAGACTGATACTAGAACACAGGGTACGGGATGTGTTTGCTTCTATCAACCGAAACACGTTACGCCGAGTAACCCGCAAGGTGTTGGAAAAATGCGAGAAATGTGTGGAAAATGGAGGAAGACATGTAGTGTGATTTTATTTTCTTGTTTACTGATACACTTTTGTTTCACAGTTTTGTTTAATTATTATTAGTTTAAGGTAATATTAGGAAGTATTAATTTTTGCAAAAAGCATCACTTTTTTTGTATAAGTTTTGAATTTTGGAAATTTCTGGTGCAATTTGCATTTTTAGTACCCTTGCAAATAAGGTACAGATACTGTTGATCTGTACTGAGGTCTTTTACATCAACTTCAGGCAAATCGGTGTCGATTGCCTGGAATTTAACAATGGGCAACATTTCACATTCATTCAAAAGTACACCTATCGGACCTGAAAAATTATATGGCCCTTTTGTATGTCCGTCCAATTTTTGTAACAAATGCCGCATACTGCAAACCAACAAACAGACTAAGATATCAGAATTATACTTTTTTTGTTATAAAGCAACGGTCAAAAATTGAAATGTATGAACTA
Source organism: Listronotus oregonensis (assembly GCA_019359885.1). Classification (NCBI taxonomy): domain Eukaryota; kingdom Metazoa; phylum Arthropoda; class Insecta; order Coleoptera; family Curculionidae; genus Listronotus; species Listronotus oregonensis. Next base: position 3,569 of record JAHBCN010019144.1, read on the forward strand.
ATATTTTTTTACATACTTAATGTTATGTATGTTTTTAGAAAAAAAATATGACCCCTCTTTGGGGCCCTAGGGGCCCGGCTAAATATTTTTTAATTCGGCCCATTTTTTTGGGTGCAAAGCTTAATCCATTATATGCAAGTTCTACACGCTACTTCACTTGAGATTTCTAAAAAAAAAATTTAGCCCACCCTACTGGGCATACTGTCTTACGGCTTCCTCCGTATCACTGTATGTTTAACCCCATAGAGCATTTGCGGAACCAAGTAAAATCAAAGATCAGAGCAGAAAATGTTACACCAACTGTTATAAATTGGATAAAAAATGTAATTGCTAACATACCAGTTGAGAGCTGGAAAAATTCTCTCACATTATAAAAATTGAGGACTCTTACATTTCTAGCCAAAACAACATAAATCCTATTGTTATTAATCTCAATGATGACTCTGATAGTGAAACGGAATTAGATTTAGATATTTAGATTAAAAATGTAATTATGTATAGATAATGCAGTTATAAATTTATTAAAACTTTGCATATATTTAATTTCTTAATGTAATTTTTAAATTATACTTTGCTAAATAAACAATAAATTATAAATCTTAATATTATTAAAGTCCGTCCCTAATGTTCTGTCCTTTAATACCTACCGATCCGCAGTTTTATTGCTGTCGGCAGGTATAATCCATAAATGAAGGCAAGAGCTAACACGGTATACTTTGAGACAGACTATAACATTTACCTGGTAAAATACCCAATATTTTATTGTGATGCAGAACTCCCTCCTCCCTAACAGATTATTTATTAGAACTTGTTGAACATGAATTAATTAGAATTATTTAGTAGAACTTGGCCACATTCATAGGCCGTCTAAAAAATAAATTATAGACAATTTTCTAGCCATCTTGATACAATTTGCGTGGTTAAGTTAGATTTTTCTGATTTATATGGTGAAATTTTTTATTGGTCCATTCTTAGGAAACTATAATCTTGTTAAATACATTATTTTCAAAATATTTTGGCTACTGGATATTTTAAGTTTAAACTACAATAACGTAATATTTGCTCTTTATACTTTTGTGAGCGTAAATCTTAAATTTCCTTTTTTTTTGTAAATGTTTTTTTAATAAAAAGTTATTTTTTTTAGGCTTTATATTAATATACATGTTTCTAATCTTTTTCTAGTGGGCCTGGTTATTTTTGTCTTTCAAAAAGTCGCGCTAATGGTCGCTATGGCGCGAAATGAATGTTCCCTCTATTTGTTTATGGTTGGGTGTTTTTTTAATTTTTTATTTTTCTTAAACAATTTTATTTATCTATTACCATTTCGTCGCTAAAGCACGTAGCTTGTTAGGTCAAAACTAGGATTTTTTTTTAAATTGTGTTTATTTGTAAACCAAAGATTTTAGAAATACAGAAAAGTAACTGTTGTATGATTTTGTAACCGTCCGGTATTTCAGCCAAAAATTTGTTTTGGTCTAAGAATTAAGTTTTTATTTTCTCCAAGCTTAAAAAGTTTTTTTTTAAACGGTACCTAGTAAAAAAATTAAATTTTTATGTAACAACGCCCAAACAAGGTAGAAAAAGAAAATAAATTTGGACGTTCCTAAAGAGATCACGTCAAGCCATAAAAACTCCCTTTAGAGTTTTCACGTATTTGTTTTACGACACCTGTTTCTCAGTGTTTTATACTCTTTTACCCCATCTTCTTTCAAGAATTACTTTTGAGAGCCTATCGTTTTGTAGAATATTGGAAAACAAGAAAAAATTATTTTCTTGTAATTAGGATGTGTAAAATGTAAAGACTTTGTGTTATTTCATTGTGAATTTAAGGGTAAAAATATATATGTCGTTAAGTAAGTATTATCTTATTATTTTTGGTTTATTGGGATTTACCTTAGTTTTGTTGATTGGTCACCTGTTTTATATTTATTTTAAAGCTTTGCCAGTGTAAATTAGTTTTGAATATTTTAAAAGCAACAGTTTTGTTAAAATTAACATAATTCCTAAACAAATTTTCCTGAAAACTCGAAAAATCACATACGACACAAAAGTAAATTTATGTATACTTTTTTCTCAGGTAGTCAATTATTTCATACTATTTAAACTGGATTTACATGAATACATATATATTTCTTTAATAAGGGTAAAGAAAACTTTCCTGTCGATAAATCTTTTTTATTGCAACTTTGATTAGAATGTTTGGCCGTGACGTAAGACCCTTCGAGCCAGGAGCAGCAATGCCAGAATATAAAATATTTAAATAAAAAAACTTAAATATAATTAGATGATATACCGAAAGATCCAGGAGAGTAGCTCACCCTCTTTTTATATTTTTCAAAACATAAAAATGAGTCGTATAGATGCAAAACCCGCCAAGTCACAGAAATACAAAAAATAAGTTATTACTAATTGAAGACAATTTAAAGCATGTTTCATTTCTGTCAAAACACTCAAAAGACATTATTTATTTCACTTCCAAATTTACGGTTAAATTCAAAACCCGCCAACTGCATCAGTCATTCAAATACATATTCCGCCAAGTCAATTTCAACCAATAGATGCATTCAAAAATACGAGACGTTTCGGTGAAAGTATGATTGGAATTTGCACATGTCTTTATTACTTTTAGTTTCAGTAACGTTTAGATTTTGTTTTGTGGTGCAAGTATTTGCTTTTTTGATTTTTTAAAATGCATAATAGATTCACTGGAAACTAAATTGGTGATTGTGATGACAATCTTGGAGTGGACCTTAGGTAATTTAAGAATTTAGATTAATAAATAAGGTTACAAAATTGTTTTTCCTTTTAAAATGACGTTTTTTATTTTTGTTTTAGATAATTTTTCATTAATAAGACTAATATTTTTTGTTACATGCGTAATAAAAGTGTCATATCAAAAATGTGTCTCAAATTTCTTGAAGTTCAAATGCAAAATCCGCCAAGTCAAGCTTTAAATATCGAATAATAATTTACCCGACCGGTTTAAATTTTTAAATCATACCTATTCTTGTTAAGAAACTACCCTAGTGTATTATAAAATTAGAAGGTAACCGATAATTTGGATACTTTTGTCACTAAACCTTTTTCTCGATTATCTCAAAAACTGTTGAAAGTGACTTGGCGGGTTTTGCATCTATACCGACTCAAATGAAACCTGGGGATATTATAAAATGTCAAATGTAAGAATTTTTGAGAAGTCACGTTACCTCCGGTTTCACCAAAAACGGTCTTAACTTTTAATTTTCAAATAACACACCTTACATTGTTGGATTTCTGGAAATATTCTGCGTCCATCGTTACTCCATATTCGTTTTTTTTTGGTCTAGGTGGCCATAATGGGTCAAAAAATAATTTTTCGTTGACAAATAATTTAATAAAAAAACACTATGTATGTGCATTAGATTTAATATGATCAAGTTTTTAAATTTTAATATGAAAATATTTTATTTTTTGAAATGGGATAATATGAGTTCACTCTATTAGTAAAAATGCTTATAGTCCAGTAACTGAAGACCTGAATGTACCAAAAGCTGTGAATAAATCTGTATAGTTTTCATTTGAACAGAAATTCTTAGGTCTTCGCGAATGCTTTCGAGCAAGAAAAAGTTTATCACGATTCCGACGTGGTAACCCGCTAAAAATGGCCATCCAAAGTCCCAAAAATGAGTTTCCCACGAATATCTGCCAAAATATGCAAATTAGCGAGTTTTTGTTCAGACAAAAAATAAAGATTACCTCGAAATCTACAAAAATGGTCCGTAGCATTTTTTTCGCAACAACAATATTTTTCGCAAAGTCGGCCGTCGGAAAATCCATATCATTCCGCACTGAGCAGATTTCCTAGAATTCCGGAAACGGCTAAAACATGCAGATGGGCAAAACAATTTTTTATCAAGACGCAAAAAAGATGATAAAGGAAATTTTCTGGAATCATTGAACAGTTGCTAAAGTCATATTATAAAAAAATATTTATAACAAACCATTTTTTCAAAAAATATCAATAAATTATTGAGATACTCTCAAAATATTGTGAAAAAAAAAAGTTTGACCGTTATTTTTAATATTCTAGAAAAAAACAGAATAAACTCAAACTCATATGCAATGAAAGGTACGGGTTTTCCTATTCCGATAAACTTTGGATGATTAAAAAATGTAAATCATTTGTCATTAGATGCAAAACGGGTTGTAAAAAATTGTGTATGAAACTTTAATCAGTAGAGGACTAATTAAACAAGAAGCTTTAAAAGAATCCTGACTACTTACAAAAACTTCAATATCATCGATAAGGGATATTATTATTGGTGAAGAATTGAACAAAAGAAAAAAACGTGGTGATTTTTTATCTCACCGTATAGACAATAGTAATCAGGACCTAATAAGAAGGAAAATATATTGTCTTTATAAAAGCGGAGTTGTTTTTACCTTGAATAAACTAAAAAAGAAGCTAGACGAAACCAATATAAATATTAGCCGTGTCACCCTCCATGGAGTTGTTTGTAAAATGAGATTTAAAAACCGCAAAATAGACAAAAGATAAGAAGTAATGGAATCGCACAGATAACGCACATGGAGATTTAATTACCTTCAAGAAATTAAAAGATATACGTTAGAAAAAAGATCCAGAATTTATCTTGATGAAACATTGTTCGATAGACACGACACAGTATCCAAAAGATGGGTTGATTCCAGTCAAAACTGTCAGACGAAAGCATCTTTAAATAAAGGAAAACCCATTTGTGGAAGCTTGAGTCCTAATAGGTAATAATTAATAGAAAATGGGGTTTGAATATATAGGATTATGTTGGGGACATTGGACGTTTTACCTTAGGATGCTGATTGCCAGGACCATCCTTTCTTTTCCTTGTTAGCAGTTCTTACTCATATCAATCCAGTCTTTTCACTAATTAGTTTAAACCCGTATTATCGGCCAATTAGAGTTTGAGTTTGTTTAACACTTTATTTATAATTTTGAGGATGCATTTTATATATTTTTATTCATTTTTGTCAAAAGACCCGTGTTGCACGTTTTCGGGGGAGATGCAAAAGAGAGAGTGTAGTAGGTATGTCTTCTTTCCTTCCTTTTCTGGCTTCGTGTTGATCGCCAACATAGGAGGAAAAAGGAGGGAATAATGGGGGTAAATTTAAGAGATTATTACCTTAATTAATATTTTAAAATAAAACAAAAAAAAAATAATTCAATGCGGATCAACTTTGCCCCTTAAAATGAGAATCATTTATATATAAAAAAGAAACAAAAGAGAAAAATTCTTATACTAAGTACAAATTTTTATACCTTAAAACTAAAAAATATAGAGAAAAACAATAAATTTTTTCTTGCGTGGGTAAAGGGGACAATTTAATTCCGGCGCAAAAAAATTACCCCTAGCGTTTTAACGGGGACTACTCCATTTGAGAGGAGGTAAGTTGTCATCTTTTATTAAGACCAAAGTATCAAGAGTTATATTTGAGGGTTTGTTCAGTCCATTTTTCTGCGTTGCATAAAAAGTATGCAAATATTCACTGCTCCCGCGTTTCCAGAACGTCTGATGCAATTGTTCGTAATTGCCACCTAGACCCAAACGACCTATTTTTATACCACCCAAGTCAGGTTCAGGAAACTATTCAGGGGGTTTTTGGGTGAGAAAATGTCCGGGGTTAAAACACAAATCATTGGGGTCCGAACTCATGGGATAAAGGGGGCGTGAATTTAAAACCCCTTTCAATCTGGTTAGAACCGTAGTAAGTTCCTCAAAGTTAATATATGTTCCCCAATAACACGAACAAGGTATTTTACGCTTTACACCTGCCTCCCAAATACCACCGAAATTTGGTGCGAGAGGAGGTTAAAATGCCAAAATTTTCAAGCACATGCATCCTGAGCATACTTACACATTTCCCGATACGCCCTGTAAAATTCGTACCATTATCCTTCATATCACTAACTTTCCCCCTTCTGGATAAAAGCGACGAAAAAGAAGTTTTAGAAATGCCTCCGGGAAAAAGGTCAGAACTAATTCGATATGAAACCGGTAGCCTACAACAAATTGCAGTGCTTTCACAATTTTTGAGTTTCTTAATTACTAGCTCGAATAGAAAATGGCCCTTTTGCCATATCGCGGGTTGAGCAAAATCCTTTAAGGTAGAGAGTCTAGCCGGGGCAAGTCACTCATTATGGGCTGTACAGAAACAGGATTAATGCGAAAGCAAGTAGTACATTTAGAGATTACTCGGCGAATAGTACTTTTGGGGAGCAAAAACCCAATAGCGTTGAGTAAGCAAATTTTCCCGGGTTTGTAGACCGGATGTAAATACGATTTATGAGTAAAATTGATTATAAGACCCGGAAACGGTGATTGGAGGGTAATAAAATGGTGTTTTTGATCATGAGCGATTGTAGCATTTTAATCTGCCGCCAACACGAAGTATTTTTGATCGTCGAGAAGGATCGGTTTTCTAAGAGATTTTCAAATTTTTTATTATTTATTAATCATCAATTTCAGCAAAAAAAAACATTTTTTTTGAACATTTTTTGAAGTATAATAGCCTGATGCATTTCAAGCAAGAAAAAAATTTGAATGTTTATAATCTTCCTTGATATCTCGTTTTAAATGTTTAACTTTAAAATTGTGAATAAAGCAATTAAACAAATTACTTTTTTGAATTTTAGTAAGAGAAGAGAATTTATTTAATAATTGGTCAAATTCTGAGTAATTAATAAAAATAGAAGGGGTAGTTTTTACGTCTTTCTTCTGAGGGCAAAGTTCAAATTCGGGGGGCCCAAATTTTTTTGGGGTTCCTTAACCAGGAAAGGGCCCCCCCCCCCCCACCCCGGGATTTTCTAAAGATCCTGAGGTGACAAAAACCCCGTGATCCAGGGTCCCGGGTTATCGTTGATATCACGTGATGCCATTGAGAGGGGTTTTTCTTGGACATGAGAAATGGAAATTTGCAACAAATGTAGAGTATTTTGAGGGCTCCTTTCTTAACCAACATAGAACTAGAGAGTGTCAGAACAAATACTTTATTAATTTTTTTTTTTCAGAATATATCTCTAAAAAAATATTGAAGCAAATTAGAAAGCAAAACAGCAGCACATAATTCTGCACGGGAATAGTCGTTTAACAGGACAAATCGTTCGAATTATAAAAAAAGTTTTTGAGCCATTTTTATTTAGAGTTCTGAAAGATAACGGCACAGTAGGCATTCGACTCTGTCACAAAAAAAACCATGTACTTCTGCGCAAACAATATCGTCTTCCAAAATTTTACGAAAAATTTTATCAGATAAAAGTGAGAGATGATAACTTTTTAAAATGTAAATTTTTTAGTCTCCCAATCAAAACCCAAATTTAGAGATTTTGTATTAAAAACATACTTTCGGGGAAAATTTCCGAGGGGTCAAATTAAACGAGTTTACTCAAATACTTTTTATTGAAGGCATTTGGGTGACTTTAAAATAAAAATTTTCAGTTTTAAAATTCCCAAAAAAAACCCAAAATTTTTAAAAGGGCTTATTTTCTATAAAAAAGAGGGGGTCAACTTAATTTAGAGGTAAATGAGTTAATAAAAGGGTGATTTGCCGACTTTCTTTCAACCTGTTTTTAAAAGAAATTAAAGATCTTTGGTGAGAGGGCTTCCTCAGGGTGTTTTTTTCCGATAATAAATCGTCTACAAAAATATCGGTTTTTTTGGGTTGCACTGGCGAGGGTAGTTGCGAGTTGCTCATCAGCTAGCTGCGATAATGTTCCCGATAAAAAAGGGGCTAGAACTAACGCCAAAAGTTACAACTTGTATTTCTAAATCTTGGATTGGTTCAGAGGAAAAAGCGAAATAAAATTCTTTGATGGGGTATGTTTTGGTTTCCCTTATCATACGATAAAAGCTTTAATATCGGCAGGGAAAAACAGTATTTATGTAACCTAAATTTTAATAATATCGAAACAATATCTTTTCAACTTGGTACCCTTAATAAACAGCTATTGAGACTTTTTTTTTTTAAATCCTTTTCGCCCGCGTTATAAACAATACGCATTTTGTGGTAGGGTGTCTGGACGCAAATCATATGGTAGAATATAATAAGTACAAAAATTATTAGGGTATAATGAAATATTTTCATTTGCCCTTTAGAAATATTCTTTAAAATAAACACTATAAGCAGAAAAAGAGGGGGGTTTTATCAAACGTCTTTCGAGTGAGAGAAATCTTCTTAAAGCTATGTCTCTAGAACCCTTAAAGGTGGGTTCTGGGTTTAAATGTAACTCCACTACATATCGACCACTATTATCGCGAAAAGTAATTGTTTTAGCGCTCTTCCCCCAAAAGATATCGTGGAGATAATTTTAAAGTAGGTACTTTTTCCCAAGGTCCCAAAATTTTTTTTGGGGTTTCTAGATTTTCCCAAGTTTTAAAAAAATTGTTTAAATGAGAAGGGGATAAGGCGATTGTTTTATTTTCCCAATTATATAGCCTAGGTTGTTTCAAAAACGATTGGCAAAATTGGGGTAGCTACGAAGTACCTGTGAGAAAAAAACCCAAAATATGCACCCACCAATAAATCTAGGGGCAAATATTAAATTGAGGATCAGCGGGGGGCAAATGAGAAAATTGCTTGAATTGTTCATGGGGAGATTGAGAGGTTATTTTTACATATGTGAGGTAAAATTATAAAATCGATATAAAGGGACTTATTTATTTGGGGGGTTTTTATGGGGGTAACACCTCCTTTGAGGGGGAGTTTTTTGCCCATACCGGATATTTTTAGGGAAAGAGGAATTTTGAACATGTAGTTTATGAAAATATTTTTGATAAAAACTTTGGCCCCTATCAATTAGTCCCGGGGGGGGTTGATTATTTCCATAGCCATCTTTGACTTCTACAAAAGGGTAGCCAATAATGCATTATTTGAAAATCGGAAAATTACACGAATCTAGGCATTGAAAGGTTTGATCATTACTTTGGGTGTAAGGCACTGTTTGAGAATTATTATTTTTGGGGGGGGTTTCACCAGGTTTTTATGTAAAAAAGTATGGTGTTTTTTAGAACAGCCACTTATTTGGCAATACATGCGTGAATTACAATCCAATTAGTGTGACGTGTCCCCAAACAGTTCGTGCACCATTTTCTTTCTTTAATTAAGTTAAATCTGTCATCTATAGATTTTGACAGAAATTGAGGGCAGTTAAAAATAGAATTGAATTTTTACAACTGACACGTCGGGGTTTTGTTGAGAATGTTTTTGAGGATTATTTTGGAAAATTTAAATTTTGAAATTTGTATAGCTACAAAACTAGCCGTGGGCTTTGCTTTATAATTATTATTCGATAATTCGATTTTGAGAATTATATTTATTTTGAGATTTATTTTTCATTATCTAAATTTTGGTTTCCCAAAATGATAAAAAACTGGCCATAGCTGAACACTGTTTATTCAAAAAAATTACTAAAATTTTATAAAATTGAGTGAATTTGTTTCTAGTCAAAAGGGACACTGTAATTCAAAACAGTGGCGATACGCTCCAATCTTTCAGCCAATAAATAAATAAAATAAAAAAACCCAACTAGGCGGGTAACCCAAAATTTTTTGCAGTCAAATTTCTTTAAAAAGGGATCGATAAGAGCACGCATGGATGGGAAAACTGGGGTTAGTTAATTTTTTTGTTTGCATTATAGATACCAGGTGTGCGCAATCAATCTTTTGTTATCTATCTTTTGCTAAAGAGTCGTATGCAATAATATAGTTTGCTTCTGAAAGGAGTACACTCTACTAAAAAGCGAGGACACCTATTAAAGAGTCCAGTAAATAACTAAATTTATCTATATTGCCATAACAATCATCGCGATGCACCAAGAGTCAAACATATCTATAAAAATTTCCATTTTTTTAAATTGCCATCAAATTTGGGGGGTGTTTTAGAGGGTCTAGTTGAGCTTTGCTCTTCTTTGAGGGCGCTTTTTAGAGGTAATGACATCCCGGGGTTTTTTTTCATTTTTTAAATAAAAAAGGGGGTGAATTTCTTGAACTTCAAAAACTCATTATCAAAATTTTAAAACCGCTTTTGCGCATAATTCGGCTGGGTTCTTTTTACCAGGGCTACATTAATTATGTTATTATGCAGTTTTATAAGTGTAAAAAAGTTTCAGCTTGTTTATAGCGACATTTAAAATTTAAATGTTGATTTTCGTCATTTCAGTATTCTACCTATTCGGAAAATTTACCCATTCGCGTAATTTCAACTTCCCTCCAAAACGATATATTGCTTTAATTTTTAGCGTCTGCCATTTTTTTTTTTTGGGAAATTTGGTGAATATTTGTAGATTAAAAACAAATGTAAGAACTGATTTAATTTTATATATAAAAAAAAATTAAAATCAAATTTTTTTTGGGGCTAGGAGAGAGAGAGAGAGAGAGAGAGAGAGAGAGAGAGAGGGAGAGGAGAGGGGGATTTATTTAAAATCTGGAATACGTATACATAAAGGCGTTTATTCGATATAAGAAAGTGTTAAATAATTTTATTTTAAAGGCGATTAAAATTTTGTATAAAAATATGATTTTGTATTGTAGGCTCCCCGGACTATACAAAACACTACTGCTAGACTGGCAAGCGCTGAAGCAGTGAAAGGATCGCGACTCTCGTGGACTGAGTATGCAGGTACTCGTAAATCTCCCTTGCGCTCAAAGACAATATTGACACTGATTTTTTTTGATTTATTTTTGGAAATGTTCGAGCGAAGGCGTGTTTTTTTTCCCCAAAGAATACTAGCCCAAAAGCGACGTAAAAAAAATTAAAAAATTAATATGGTTTTAAATCGGATTAGGATTTTTTGGAATTGATATGTTTTTTAAAAATTAATCTTTGAGAAGTGGGTTATATTAATTTGGTAACCAACTGGAAAATAGAGGAGATCCTGCTTGAAGGACCATGTGGAAGCGCGAGGTCTCTAGGGTAATAATTAATAGAAAATGGGGTTTGAATAAAAGGATTATGTTGGAATTGGACGTTTACCTTAGGATGCTGTTTTCCCAGGACCATCACTTTCTTTTCCTTGTTAGCAGTTCTTACTCATATCAATCAGTCTTTTCACTAATTGGTTAAACCCGTTTTTGGGCCCAATTAGAGTTTGAGTTTGTTTCCCTTTATTTATAATTTGGGATGCATTTTTTTTTTTATTCATTTTTTAGAGACCTTGTTGCACTTTTTTCAGTTGAGATGCAGAGAGAGAGAGTGTAGTAGGTATGTCTTTTTTTTCTTTTTTTTCTGGCTTCGTGTTGACCCCCAAATAGGGGGGAAAAAGGGAGGGAAATTTTAAAAAAAAAAGGTAAATTTAAGATTATTACCTTAATTAATATTTTAAAATAAAACAAAAAAATATAATTCAATGCGGATCGAACACCATTCCCCTTAATACAGGGTTCAGAAGACGGTTGTCCCAACTGTTTGCTGTTGTCTGCAAAGAATATTAAGGATTCTCGCTTCGATTATCATGAGAATACCAGTGCAGAACTTTTTGAAAACTGGTTTTAAATTATTTTAAAAACATATTTCAAACAACAGTGTTATTATCATGGATAACCAAACTACCACACCTCAGCTAAAAAGCACTGGCTTCATTAAGTTCAACAACTGAAATCCAGAAATATTTGTTAGAAAATTAATTTATTTTGAATTCAGTTAAAAAAAAGCGCAATTTTTTAAAAATCCTTTTATATGCAATTAAAAAACAATATGTATCTGATAATTTTGAACAGTGGACGTCCCTCCGTATCCTGATGTTTAACCCCCCCGAGTTTGTAATCAAGTAAAATCAAACATCAGGCAGAAAATGTTAAAACCACTTTAAGTCCCTGTTATAAATTTTTAAAAAAGTAAATACTAACATAGGTTAAGAGCTGGAAAAATTTAGTACACAGATTATAAAAAAAATTGAGGATTTACATTTATAAACAAAAAACATAAATCTATTGTAATTAATTCAATGATGACTCTGATAGTGAAAAAATTTGATTAAGATATTAAGATTAAAAATGTAATTATTATAGATAAATAGTTATAAACTTTTTAAAACTTTGCATATATTTAATTTCTTAATGTAATTTTAGGATTATACCTACCTAAATAAACAATAAATTATAAATCTTTGTATAATTTGAGTCCTCCCTAATGTCCTGTTCTTTAAACCTACCGTCCCAGTTTTATTGTTGTCGGCAGGTATAATCCATAAAAAAAAGGGAAAAGCTAACACGGAATACTTTGAGACAAACTATACAAAAATTTTATTCCTAATAAAATAACTTTTCTGGGGGGTTAAAATTTTTTTTTTCACATAGAACATAATAACTAGAATGTTGTTATGCAAAAAAAAAGTTTCTTTGTTTAGGTACTAAGTGCTTGAGGACTTTTGCGGTAATTTTAAATAAATAAAGTGCTTAAATTAAAACACAATTACAATTACAAATACAATTTCCCCTGCAACAATGCGAAGTTCTGGGGTTTTTTGTCTGTTGCAATAAAATACTATACCGAAAATAAAACAAAAAAAAAAGGGGAACTTATTCCCAATTGGAATTATAATTTGAAGAACAGAAAAAGTTTCCTGAATAAATATAACAGAGCACTTAATCAATTACTTTTTCTTAAGGAATTCATTCTAAACAGAATGATGGTGATTAAGCCCCTAGTTATAAAAGGCAAAAATTTTCCTTTGGTAGGTAAGCGTT
>JAHBCN010019145.1:0-16288 GCA_019359885.1 Listronotus oregonensis
TTAACTTCCCCTTCAAAAAAATGTAACACAAGCTCTGGTTTTCTCAAAAACTGCATTTATTGACCTTTGAAAAATTGACTGCATGTTGATCAAGAATATTATTTAACAATGGAAATTTACTTCATATGTTACAAGAAAAAACGATAGACAAAGATATATGTTATTCACAAAATAATAGTTACAAAAAAGGTTACTTGTTTTTAAAAAACTACTGTAAATGTTAAAAATCCTCTCGCCGACGCACTTATTTAAATTCCAAAAAAAAACTTATGAAAACTTTAACTAAAAATTTTTCCCAAGAATATTTTCTATTATGTTTTGGATATTAACTTTTAATTGCTCTAAATTTTAAGGTAGTGGACAATAACATCCCTTTTTTACATATCCCCACAAAAAAAATCCAGAACAGTCAAATCTGGTTAACAAAGTGGCCGGAAACAGGGCCCTTCTTCCAATCCACCTTTCCAAAAACCTTGCTCAGTAAATCCTTGGTAATGTTAGCATAATGTGGTGTAGCCCCGTCGTATTAAAAATGGGCCAAAATTTAATAGATTTTCTTTTTCCAATTGGGGATACAAAAATATTTTAAAACATATCAACGTAAGTCAAGAGGTTACAGTTGGTTCATAAAAAAAGACCCATACATTTTTGCTTTGAGATACCATACCAGACCAAAGATTGATACTACTACGAATAGATAGCTCATCTAAATGGAAACATTTAATCGGTGTGGAGATATCAATGCTCTCGGATAAAATTTTTTTTGCCGGTAACCCTCGCCTTGCGAGCAAAACTAGACGCGGCGTTGCCAATTTGAAGTATTTAAGTAGGTATTTTTTACATGGTACAAATAGCCAAAGAATAAAAAAGGTTCCACTTTAACCATTTCCCACCGCAGTGTTTTATGGATAAATTAATTAATTAATTCGTTTTGAGACTTTTGACAAATATCATAACATTTGGCAAAGTCAAAACAACGCTTAATTTAACCCAAGCAATAAACACTGCTAAAAAAATCACGTCATAAAAACGATAAGGTTTTATTATTAAAATATAGGTAAAGCGATATAGTAAAGATCGAACGCTGTTAGAACAACATCGATACGTTACGGTTTTATATCAGTTTGCCATATGAGACCATGACGTTTACTTTAAAAATCTGCTGCATTATATTATATTATAGAGCTAAATTGTTATTTATCAAAATACACTTTTTATTGGTGTTTAATTCATTATCGATGTCACTATGGTGAATTTAACAAAGTTAATAGAAGTGTAACAGAGAAAAAAAAAATATGAACCATTTAATTTTAATAGGTGTTTGAAATAACGGCTATATTGAAAAAGTTTGATAAATGCTTAGAACAAAATGGCCGTCAATTTGAACACCTATTAAAATAAAATCATTTATTTTTTTCTGTTCCCATCTCATACTTTTTTAATTCACCCTTAATAATTGAATTAATTAAATTATGCGTTGATCCTAAATAGTACAGTGGATAGGAAGAAAAAAGGTGTTTGACCCCCGGGAATACAGTTTCAATTTTTATGAAAATTTGGAATTAATTCTTTCACCCTTTAAATCAAAGTTTATTATGTTTAGGATGTGCTTTTTATTTTAAGGGGTTCCACCCCTTATCCTAAAAAAATTAAAAAAATATTGAAATAATTATGTAAATTAAAATCATAGCTAAATATGTAGAATGAATCTTTTTTTTTATATTGTGAGTTATATCTAACATTATATTTGTAACGTTTCAACCGTTAAAAATCAACCTTAATACTGAAATTAAAAAAAAAATCTTTCATTTTAAAATTATTTAATAATGCTTTTATTGTAAAAAAAAATATTTTAACAGTTTACGGTATAATAAATATTTAACTACCATAACTCAACCTTTAAATAATCACCTCTTTGAGATCAACAAAAAAATTTTTTTGACAAATTAAAACGATTTGATGATACATAATTATAGTACCGGAGATAAAGCTAAAAAATGGCAAAACCTCGCAATTTTTTTGCCGTCGATTTGCATAAAAATTTTCAATAACCGCTTCTAACCCTCTACTTCAAATTCTATTTTATTGGTATGTGCTATTTTTTTAAGGGTTTAAAACTCCCCCAATTGTAAAATTTATAGATCAACATTTTAAACCTTAAGATGGGTAAAAGTTGATTTGGATTAGATGATTAATGATTGTTTTAAGCTTTGGAATACAATTTTAAAATATTTTACCTCTCAAAAATCAGCCCTTTTAATTAAAAAAAAAAAAATATATTTACCCAAAAATAATTATTAATTTATATGTGATTTACTTTTATAATTTTGTTGCTTAAAATATGTACTAATTTCATTTCACAACTTTTTTTGACCCTTATAAATCAAGCCTTTTATAGCTTAATTAAAAAAAAAAATTTTTTGGGATAAAAATTATTAGCTTACAGATTTAATAATTAAAAATATTACTGCCTGAAATATTACCAATTTTATTCTTTTGCAAATTTTCAATCCTTTAAAGTCACCCAAACAATTCTTATAAACCAATATAACAGATACAAATAGGAAAAGAAAAGAATTGCATACAAAAATTATACCGGTAAAGAATAAAATACCGGTTTTATAGAAATTTTTATGCTCGAAGTGGGCTTGGAATTTTTCGAAAAAAAGTTGATTGGTTTTTTAAACATGTTTCATTAGTTTTAATGATAGAAACTTTTTTAAAATAATTTTTGTAGGGCTTTTAAAGGCTACAAGGTTATGTAAATTAAATCCCTTTTGAATCCTTTAGTTTTAAAATGGGATGAGTTTAAAGGACTAAAATAAGGTGGTGCTCGCTCGTAAATAGGGCTTTAAACTGCTATATCTAGCCAAATAGTTATTGTACAGAAAAATCTATGTAATGAAAAGCCTTTGTTATCAAAAAAACATAATTCGTTACATTTTTTTCGTATCCCCAGTATTGTTGGAATTATTTTGAAGAAAATGGTCATTTTTCGAAATTGGGAAAATCGTTTTTCACTTGAAGTTATAATTTTTTTAAAATTAAGCATTTTAATTTGATTAAACCTTTAGGATGTATTAATAATACATATATAAAAAGAATCACAGGAGGGTACAGCTCTATTTTAATTAAGAAGGAAATTAGGGGGTTGTTTTTAAGGATCTTTTCGTAGAAAAACAGGGACAAACCTTATTTTTATCATAACTCCCAATTTTCATGATAAAAACTCTCTTTTTTTGTTTTAGAAGTCTGTTTTGGTTTGGAAATTATAAAAAAACTTTTTTTATCTAGTTTTTTATAAGCAAATTTTGCTCTTTTAAAGTTTTTTTTGACAAAATGCAATTTTTAAGTTATTCGTAGAAAACCCCATTAAAAACGTTGATTTTTTAGTCGAAAAATTTTTTACTTTCAATCGCGAATAACTCGAAAAATATTAGTTTTGAAAAAAATTTGGAACATTTTTTACTTAAAATTATTTTCTTTATCGATTTTGGGGGTTTAAAATTTTAAAAAATTTACACCCTCAAGAGGGGTGGCAACCCCCAGGATAAAAGCCCACCTCGGCATGTCATAAACTTTGATCCTTGGGCTATTCCCTACCTTCTGTGAAAATTTCAGAAAAATCCATGTAGTACAAAAAAATTCCTAGTCAAATTGCCTCATTGCCTGTACTTAAAGTAGATTTTTTGGGGATTATAATCTGGAAAGAACTATACTTTTTTTACCATTTAAAAGTTACCCCCCCACCTACAAAAACTGAAAAAAGTTACAAAGTTACGTATGCTGTAAAAAGGTCCCTCAACCAAGCCGTTTTTCAAAATATTTAGTTTTAACACTTTAAAAGGACCACCCTGTATATTAGTATTGTTTGGGTACAGAAAATATTTTTGAAATTCATAAAAATAGGGCCGTTTAATTTGCATATTTTATATAGAAAATCCTTTTTTTTAGGTAGTTAATTACATTCAAATTTAATTGTCTATCAATCTGTATTTGGGGTTCCCTTCCTAATGTTTTTTTTGATCCCTTTGACTTTTTTTTTGGTTTGACCTAAGAATTGTCTCCAAAGGATGGCCGGCTCAGTGATAAAAAATTCTGCCGGTTTGTGACGTCACCAAATTTCGGCCCCCAAGCCATCCAACTCCTGCGTTTTGCAAAAATTATTTTTGGGGACTTCTGGTAACTCAAAGCACTGGTTAGTTGGCAAAAAAATGCTATTTTATCTGGACATCCTCAGTGGTTAACAATTCTTGGGTTTGACCATAAATAACCAAAATTCCAATTTTTATTTTCCTTTAGGGGTGATAAAGCCTGCTGTTGCCATAACCCAGGTGCCCCTGAATTTAAAAACAATTAACTCTCCTTTTTAAAAAAATTGGCAAATTTTGTGCATTTTTTTAATAATGTTATCCGTTGATAAATACCGCCCCTAAATAAACACTACAATTACTTTTTCTTAAAATACAATAATAAGTTTGCTTTTAATATTAAAAATTTTTTTCCAACAATTAAAAATAATATGTTTAACTTATCTAAACGAAAAAAATCATTCTTTGCTAATAAAAGTTTTTTTTTTTAATAACAACTGAAAAAAAACTAAAAATTTTGTTTATTATGGTAAAAATAAAAAGTCTGGGTGCCGGAACACTATTACATTTAGATAGGGAACCTATCTACTGATTGATAGACAATCAAATTATAAATTTAATTAGCTAGTTCAACACAGGGTTCGCATTAATTTAAAACCTTAAGGGTGGAAGGGTGTTATACCCACTCACTTTTAACCTTTACCTACCTTAAGGGTCGTCCCCAGACTACAGCATTTTTAAAATGAAAATATTTTTAATATTTATTTTCCAAAACCTTTTTTTCCCCCCTTTTTATATTGTTTAGGGCATTTTTCTTATTTAAGATATGTACTAAATGTATATCAAAATTTTTATTAACTATCATTTAACTTTTTGAAAAAAAAGTTTTTGCGTAGTCCCGTAGACGCCACATCGGGGCTTATGTTCTAAAATTGGAGGTCAGCACTTAAGGGTTAAAATATACGATTTAAATGCCCTTTGTAAAATAAACTTACAACTTTTGTATAAATAATGTTTACGCAAAAATATGTTTTAATATAAAGTCAAAGGGCGTTTTTAGAACAAGTTAAAGTGGCTGGTCTAAAACTCTACAACAAAAAATGTCCATTAGACGTTTTTTTAGATCCGTACCAAAATGTTTATAAAATGATTTTAAAAGAGACGTTTTTTAAATTTTTTTTTGATATAAAATCTTCGTAAAATACGTTTACAAAACGTTTTTCCAAAGTCCGCAAAAATAAGTTTTTGTTTCTTCGAGTTTTTAAAAACCTACCACAAAAAACGTTCATTAAACGTTTTTTTTTGGTTCGCTATGAAATATTTTTAAAAAGTTTTTAATTAGGTGTTTTAAACGCTTTTTGCTTGTTAATTTTTAAAATGTCTCTTTATGATTTTGCATTTATTTAAAAAAAAAGTGCATGGGTTAGACCGACGCGTGTACGGTGGGGCTACCCTGTACGGAAAAAACCATAATTTTGGGGAAGTGTTAATTAACAGGAAAATTTCCCAAAACCCAGCTTGCGTCACCCCCGGCCACCGGGTGAAAAAAAAAATATTTGATATTGAAATATTTTTTTTTTAAAACTAACTTAAAAGCATTTTTTATATCCATTGTTCTAAAAGGCGGATTTTTAGGAAAAAAAAAATGGGGAAAATGAACTTCGTCCGTTCTTCTTTTTTGTTAAAAACCCATAATATTGGCAAAATTTTAAACCCCATATTATTAAACAGTATTAAGTCCGTCGATTCCCGCGCAGGTGTACATCGATACCCGAGGGGCGCGACGGCGGTAAAAAAAAATATATTATAATATTATTAAACTTAGTCGGGGGAATAGCCTAGCAGCCAGTTCCCCAACGGCAAACAATTTGGCAACGCGGTCGGCCCCTTAATCGCGTTCGGGCTCGATAAGGCAGGCTCGAAAAATCTGCTTCCATGGAAAATTCAAAATTTTAACACTGGAGGTTTTTTCTAAGGGAAACTATAATATTTTTTGACCAGACTTGTTTTTTTTGGGGGAATTTTCCCCAACGTGTTCTTTATACTGTCAAGGATTTTCGAATGCCCAAAACCTGCAGTTTTTAAAATTTCTTTTCTATTGATAAAAAAATGGCTTCATCTGAAAAATTTTATTTTATCCAAAAAATGTATATTGTTCCTTTTAAAATTTGTTTCCCAAAATTTTTTCCCCTTTTGGGGGAAACTTTTTTTTAATTTTTTTTCTTTTTTTGGTTTTTTTAATTTTTGGGTTTTTTTTCGATTTTTTTTTCCGCCAGAAAAGGGGCTGAACTTAAGATTTTCTTGTTGACAATGTTTTTTCCCCCGAGTTATTTTTCCGAATTTGCCCCTTTTATTTAGCAAATTCTCCTTGTATCCCCAATTACTTTTTAGGGGGTTAAAAATCCTGTACTACGAATTTTCTGTAAGATTTTAATTAATTTTTTTGGGTGGAGCTGTTTTAAACTGTTTCAAAAACTTCGCTTTTTTTTTTATTGTTTTGGGTTTTGGGGGAAACAAAAACACATTTTCTTTTTAAAAAACCCCCAGAATATTTTTTTTATTTACAATTTTCCAAAAAAAAAACCAACAATGGCTGACAACGAAGCTTGTTTTTTATGGAAACAAGATACCTTTTTTTTTCCCAGGAGACTTTAAAAAAAACTTTTAAAATAATATTCTTATTCGACAGACAGTCAATTCTTCGAAGGTCAATAAATGCGTTTTTTTTAAGATAACCAAAACTTATTTACTTTTTTTAAAAAAAAAAGTTTAAAATTTTTAAAAAATAAAAATATACAGGGTGTTTCATTTAAAATAGCAAAGTTTTCTATATCGAAAAATTGGCTATTTTTTTTTTTGAGCTAATGGAATGTTACAGAAAAATGGTAAAGATAAAAATAAACTTTAAAAAAATGTAAGTATATCTGCGGCGCCCTTTTTTTCTGATATCTTTATTTGTTTTTTTTTTTCCCCTTTAAAAAAACAAAATATGGACGGCCAAAAATATAAAAAAATGATTAAAATTTGGGGAAAAAATGGGTTTTCGATATAAAATTAACATTTTTCTAATAAAAAACCTTTTTTATTGATTTTTTTTTAAAAATTTTATTTTTTTTTTATACGGAAAAAAAAAATATTTAGTAACAACAGGGGAAAATTTAATTCAAAACGATAAATTTCTGTTTAAATTAGAAAACAGAGAAAGGTATCAATAAATACCTGAAATATCAATCAAAAACAATATTCTGTCTCCAGCGTTTATTACTATTTTAAATAAATTGATTCTGTTGTTACTACAAAAAAAAAACTAAATTTTTTTATTGAAACGTCTCGAAAAAAAATAAGACAAAACTTTAGGTCGTTTTTTTCGATTTTACAAGAAAAAAAAAAAAGGTACTAATTCACATATTTCTCAAATATGAGGAAAACCACAAATATAGCCCCCAAACAATCCTTGGAAAAAAAAATTTTTTTTTTAAAAAAAAAACCCTCATTTCGTTAGTGGTTTTTTAAACATTTTGAAATCTTTTCAGGGCCTCCGCATATAATATAAAAAGGGGAAAAAGGTAACTTATATTAGTTTTAAATTTTAAACCCTTTTGGGGTGGGTTTTTTTTCGTTCAACTGGTACTTTTGACAAAAAAAAGGGGTTAAACGTTTTTTTAAAAAACTGGGTAAAAAAAGGGGTTTAACCCCCTTTTATTTTAAAAATTGTAAACTTATAGGGTTTTTTTTTAACTTTTTTAATGATTTATTTTTTTGAAAAAACTCTTTTTGATATCTTATGGGGGAAAAAATTTTCAACTGAATCAAAAATCATGGGTTTTAAAATTTCCCCTTTAAAATTTTGGGGGGTTTGATTATTTTACGTGGCTTCTGGGCCTTTATTTTTTAAAACAGAAAAAATGTTTTATATAAAAATGGTAATTTTTTTTCCTATTTTTTGAAATTATCAGTAAAAAAAAAAGCAATAAAAAAAGGGAAAAAAATAGACAACTTAACTTTTTTTTAAATTAAAACCCCCCTATATTATTAAAATTTTTAAAGGAAAATTTTTTTTTTTTTTTCAAAAATATATATATATATATATATATATATATATATATATATATATATATATATATATATATATATATATATGTATTGATGATATTTGGATGAACCATTGTTGAGATATTTTTTTGGGTTTAAAATTTTTAATAAATAATAAAAAAAGGGGTTTATATTAGTATCAAGAAAGCCGTGGAAACAATAAATTGTTATGTTACTGAATTTGGTGAGGGCTTTCTCTGGATTTTCCTTTTTTTTTTTTTTGATTAAACATTCCTGCTAAAGTGAAGGAATACTTGTCTGTGGGGAAAGAAAAATTTTTTTAAAAACCTTGGATCCTGCTGCATAAAAATAAAATATTTCTAATGCATAGTTAGGTCGGTCCTGCATGTTTTTTTCCCCGGGAAAATAAATTTATAAGGATAAAATTAGTAAAATTTTACGGTTTTTAAAAAATTTTATAATTTTTTTTTTTAAGTTCGGATTCCAGGATTTTTAAAATTATTAAAAGTAGTTAGTGCTTAGTTTAATAGAAAAATATAATAATTATCCTAAAATAACGAGGATATCCAAAACTTTGTTTTCAATTCGTGCTGCAGTCCTTTTCTTCATTTTAAAGCTTTTTCGTTGAATAAACTTTCTTACTATGTATTTAATAGTATCTATTGAGGGGACCCGTTTTTAAAAAGGTATTAAAAATAGTTTTCCCCCACTTCGTCACATTATTATTGTTACCTTTTCATGGTAACAAAAATAATATGGTAAGAAAATAATAGGGGATTTTTTTTTCTTCTGAATAGCCCATCGACACAAAGCAATACAAACTATTTTTAATAGTTAAAATGATAAATTTCAACTTTTTACAATATCAATACGTCAAATTTATTAAAACAATTTTATTGTTTTCTTTTTCTGATACAAATATGTTTTTTTTTTTTAATTTATTTGTATTTTAAGCTTAAATATCTAAAAAAAAGGTTCATCCAAATATCATCAATGTATATATATTTGAAATCAGAAAAAAAAAAATCTATCGTTGTAGCGCATAATATACAGGGTGTTCCATTTAAAAAAGTTGAAGTTGCCTATACTTTTCCATTTTTTTTTGGGTTTTTTTTCTGATAATTTCAAAAGAT
Source organism: Listronotus oregonensis (assembly GCA_019359885.1). Taxonomy (NCBI): domain Eukaryota; kingdom Metazoa; phylum Arthropoda; class Insecta; order Coleoptera; family Curculionidae; genus Listronotus; species Listronotus oregonensis. The sequence goes on from JAHBCN010019145.1 coordinate 9,278, forward strand.
AATATGAAAAAATCCAAAAAATTTTGTATAAAACATTTTTTTTTATCTTTTAAAAATAAAAAAAAGAAAAAATTGGGGCCACCCCTTTTAAAAAATTTTTTTAAACCAACCAACTTCTGATTACCTACTAATATTAATAGTTTGGGTTTAAACTATTTTGGATTTTTAAAACACACACGAAAATATTTTGAAAAAATCCAAACGACAATTTTATATATATATATATATATATATATATATATATATATATATATATATATATATATATATATATATATATATATATATATATATAATATTTTAATCGTATAACTATGTACATTTGTTTTGTCTTTCTGAATAGTTTTAGTGTTGACATGAAATTTTTTAATTTTTTTTGTACACATATATGTTTTTATTTTAAATGGATTATCCTCCTATGGATTTTAGAAAGGCCAAACAAGCCGAAACGTTTGTGAATAAATTAAAAAGGAAATGAAAACCCTTTTTATTTCGTAAATTTAAAAAAAAAAAAAGCCCCTAAGCCCAAGAAAATATAAAAGAATATATTATGAATGGTTCGAGAAAAAACACTTGTTAAGTTTTATATATATATATATATATATTATATATATATATATATATATATATATATATATATATATATATATATATATATATATATATATATATATATATATATATACATACATACATACATACATATACATACATACATATTTTCAGAATAAAGTAAGAAAATATATACAGAGTGTTCCATTAAAAGCAAAAATTGGTTTTTTTTTAAAACATTTTCAATTTTTTTTTTGTTTTTGTGTGATAAATTCGGGAAACCCCAGTTTATTAAAAACTTTAACTTTTGAATTTTAAATTTTTTCCCCAAAATCTTAAAATAAAAGCTCAATTGGTGCTTCAAAATATACGGAAAAAAAATCTATACCTCTGTTATAAAATTTCGTATTAAAACAATATTTGGCAGAAGTGAAAGGCTTATTGTTGTATTTTAAAAAAAAAATTTTGCAAGGGGCCTATTGTACTGACTGGATCAAGGACTTATTTTTCTTGGTACACAGTGTTTACACCAACCAATTTTTGGATCAAATTAATTCAAGTTTCAACTCTAGTACCAAAATGAAAGCCTAACATATGATCAGAACCTAATCTTGTTTTTTTTAATACATATGATTTAATTAATTATTTAATTTTATAAATCATATTCGATCGGCTTTAGTTGAGAAGGGTCACATTTGAGTAGTAAATTTTAATGCTCATGGGTCAACACTACAAAAAAAGTATACGTGACGTCATTTAGAGCTTGAACTAAAAATTTGGTCCGTCCCGTGTAAAGAAGGCTACGGATTCATATTGAAGCCAGACAGTTTCAATGTAAATAAACGCGTCGGTATATTTTCACGCCTTTGGTCAAGATCTTGTTTAAGCTATTAATTATATTATTAACTTACCAGTAAAGTGGCCAATGCACTGGCAAAGTTTTTTCGACTTTTTGTTGACACATTTTCCTCCATGTTGACATGGGTTAGGTTTACAGGACTCCACGTCTCTATGGCTGTAATTAATGAGTTTTTTCTTGTATCCTTCATCCGGTAGCACCTTTAAGGATCCATTTAAAGGGTTGCCCAATCTGCCGCTTTTTTGACGTAATTGTATAGCGTTGAGAAATGACTTTATATGAATTGTTGGGATTGGAAACATGTCCTCTAAAAATTAAAAAGTGTGAAATAATATTTTTTAATATTTAAAATACCTGTAGACGATAATTTTCCTATATTGTTATATTTCTGTTTGTGAGTACTAAGTTTAAACAAAGGGTTAGCATAATAGTAAAAAGTACTACAACGCTTAAATAAATGACCATGCACACTTAAAATGGGGTTTTGGCGACCGGTAAAATTTAACCCAGTTCTAATATGTTACTAAGGACCTCAAAAGAATCAATTTTTATTTTTACAACAAAATTCTAAACCTACAGGGTGGGCCGCTAGAGCTAGGTATAATTTGTGTCTGGCTAATTTAAAAAAAATGGTTTGCTAAGTATTAATTGTATTTAAATAGTAAATAATACTAAAACTTTTCATATTTACTGTGTATATTAACTAAACTTATAAAGTGCTATTGGGTAAAATAAAAATACAGGGTAAACTAGAAAAACTATTGTTTAACGCCATATAAAAAATAAAAAAAGGTATCTTAAATAAGTAATTTGTAATATTACTATTAGGAAATAAATAAAGCCAAAATAACTGTACTACATAGGTAGGGATTTTAAATAATTTTTTTAACTGCAGATTATATAGGGTACTACATATACAATACAAACAAAATAAATTATAGGTACCTATTTTCAAATCTGCTTTAGGTATATAAGACGATTCGATTTGAAAACACAAAGATTCTATGTAAAAAGTAAAACTTTTTCTTGCCCCATCGCAATTTTCAACCTTTCACATATATTTAATTTTAAAAATTTTTAATTACAAAGTACTTTTATGTAAGTAAATTCAAAGTTCATTACATTTAAGTGTAAAAGTTTGATATCACACTCTTAACTAAATATTTTTACAATAGCATATACAGATTATTTCAAAAGTCAATTTCAAATGCCGATTTCTAGCTGCTGGATCAGCAATGACATTTAATAAATCTGTTGGCGGATAATGTATATTGTTTTCAAATCTTGCATAACCAAGATACCATAAGACACAATACATGTTCCTAACGTCCATTCTCGATATTGAATCGTTATATATATATATATATATATAATATATATATATATATATATATATATATATATATTTTCATTATATATGATAAATAGCACATGATTTGTAGCATTAGTAAACCGAGAACATATTTTTGCTCTGATAAGATTTTCTTCTAACTGCCGTACTTGAAATATGTATTAATTATTTTTTTGTCTAGATGCTATATCTTGGATATATCTTGGAGCTAGTTTTACTGTATATGTCCCAAAATATTTTTGTCTAAGATATGGCAAAGTTAAGTCCGAAAAATTAAAATTCTTTTCATCTACATCTACATTGAATCTTTGTGTTTTCGAATCAATTCGTTTTATTTACGTAAAGCAGACTTAAAAATATGTATAATTTAATTTTTTTGTATTGTATATGTGGTACCCTGTATAATCTACAGTTAAAAAAAAAATAAAAACCCAACTTATGTACAGTTATTTTGGCTTAATTTTTTCTTAATAGTAATATTACAGATTACTTATTATTGAGGATACCTATTTTTATTTTTTATATGGCGTCAAAGATAATACTACTACGAATAGATGGTTTATTTAAATGGGGCGTTTTGAATCAGTTCGGAGATATCATTGCTTCCTAAAGAATAAAATTAAGTCGGTAACCCTGCCCCACTAATCGAGGTACGAAACCATGTGCGACATTTTCAATGTCTGTCGCTTGTACCTTATTCGGAACACGAAGTAGCGAAAGCGGGCGGCTAAACAATTGTCCAAAATTTTTAGTCGCGTTTCATCACGATAATAGTAAAGACCTGCCGGCAAACTGTTTTACTTTCGTTCAAGGATAGCGCGAAAATCTCTCGATGGACATCGGCTCGCGTTAGCCAAAGTCCATTTGGGGTATCAAAAATATAGCATTGAATGGTTCATCTTATCCGTAGTAGTATTATCTTTGATGGCGTTAAACAATTAATTTACTAATAATTTACCCTGTATTTCTATTTTATCTAATAGCACTTTATAGCTTTAATAAGTTATTATACACAGTAAATATAAAAAGTTTTAGTATTATTTACTATTTAAATACCGTTAATACTTAGCAAACAATTTTTTAAAATAAGCAAGACACAAATTATACCTAGCTCCAGCAGCTTACCTTGTAGGTTTGACAATTTGGTGCAATCATAAAAATTGCTTCTTTTGATGTCCTTAATAACATATTAAAATTTGGTTAAATTTCACCGATCGCCAAAAACCCATTTAAAGTGTGCATGGTCATTTATACCACTAAAGCCGCAAATTTGGTACTTAACCAGGGGCTTTTGGCTGCGTTTATAATATTTAGTACTAGGGGATTTTTGAGGATGCGAAATCAAGTAAGTGATATCGGCACGGCTGCCAGATTACTTTGTTTTGTGCTAGACGCGATATTTTTGTTATCTTGAATGAAATGTCCCATTGAATTTTTATTGCGATAAAGCTGTATTTACAAAATTCTGTATTTGATGGTTTTTCGGCAGTGATACTAGAACTGTTGCTTAAAATGCAGTTTTGTCATATCTCAGCAACTTGTAGAGATATAATTTTGAATATTTGGAATCATACAAGTTTGGCACGCTAAATTTATGGCAATAAAAAATACAGGTTATTCAATTTACGATCACAAAAAGATTACGTGGAACGCAAAACTGAGAAATCTGGCAACATTGCCGATAATACCGTTTAATTTTGCGTGCTAAACAATTCCTAAGTATACAATCTTGTAGAGCGAGCATAAGCGGTTTTAAAGATATTACCAGTGTAATGCATACTAACGGCAAGTAAAAATAATAGTATATATTGCCCAAAAATTTCAAATGTGATGATTTTTTTCTCAAAGATGTAAAAATATACAAATTTTAAATAAGATAGGGGCGTTTACAAAAAAAAGTTCTTTGTCTAATTGAAAATGTCTGGATCCTTTTCGTATCTATGTATTAAGTAAATAGTAAATATTTCTATAAAACTTGTAGGAAATTAAAAGGAAAATATTGTTTTACCACATTATTTTTCTTTAGACTACAAACAACAAACAAAATTATTATATTAAAAAAAAACCGTTATGTTTATAGGTAACCTTTAATTAAGTCAAATAGTTTAATTCATTGATTTATTTTATTGAAAGTTAAGAAGTTCATTCTTTAAAATATAGACTAAGAAAACAAAACTGGAGGTGGGTCAGTTGTATGGCTACCAAAGTCCCCAGACCTAACACCAGTGGACTTTTATTTTTGGAGGAAATCTATAATGATCCCAAAGTTTCTACAAGGTCCTTAAAGTAGCTTAACATATAAGAAAACAAATAAGGGGGTTTTTTTTTTAATATCAGTCTAGGAACCCTGGTAGTGGTTGAAATTATGATAATAATTTATGATTTTGTCCCAAACACCTAGTAAGTAATTATGTTTACCGACTTTTTGAACCAATTGATGTTGTAACCATGTTTACTTTTTTTTAAACCAATGAAATAATTTTTTTGATGGTTTTGTCAAATAAAAATGACGCTTACTTTCTCACTGAAAATCCAAAGTGTTTCAATACCCGCTAGGTACCTAGGTGCAGGCTTATACACTAGGCCTAGTTCTGGCCCACCTTACAAATGTGTATATTACAGGGAATGTTTTGGATGATTTTTTCCCCCCCAAAAAAATTTTTGGTTTTTTTACTAAGGGTATGAAATTTGGTATGTCAATTCAAAAAAAGTATTCTAATTACCTACTAAGACCGACTGACTTAAAAAACTCAAAAAAATTACGAAGCACTTCTCGAGGAAGTAGAAACTTAAAATTTGGCCTGTAACTTTTTTTAGAAACACAAGTAAAAAAAAAATTTTAAATTTTACTTCCCCCTCGGGGAACCCCCAAAACAGAGCTGTAATTTCATATTTTTACGGGGTGTTTCAGAATTTTCAATCTGATTAAATGTAATTTTAAAAAAAAACCCTTGTCTTTAAATTTTAAATGCAGGTAGAACAAATTTAAAACAAAGACAATTGCCGCATTTATCTACTGGACTCCAAACCAGGCTCGTTTTTTTTCTAAAGGCCCCTCTGTATTCATAACTAATACAAGCAAATCAGAAAAAAACTTCCAAAAAAAAAAAAATTTAAACAAAATTGTGAAAAAAGAACTTGGTCTAATTTTAAATTGCAGTAATTTAAAAACACTGAGATTTTTGTTACTGGTGGAATTTTTTTTAATTTTTTCTCTTATTCAAAAAGAATTTTGGGGAAATTCCAAAATGGCTTTTGTCGACCAGGCATTTTCCCCACTTATAAACCCTTAAACGGTTATGAATTAAAGGATATACAATAAGTTTTTCAATGATATTTCCATGTGAATACAATAAGAAAAAATCAATGTTAAAAAAAAATTTTAAACACAATTTTCCCAAAAACCACGTGAGGTTAAATTAAATCCCCTTTTTTGGGCTCATAAATATTTTAGAAAATTACCACTGGACCTCGACTTGGCATAATTTTCCAAAAAAATTTTTAAATCAAAAAAAAATTTCGAAAATAATTTTAACCTCATGGTGCTGGGAAAAAAAAAGACTTTGGGTGCATGTTAAATAAATATAATTTTCATTTTTTTAATTTCTTACCACGCTGACTTTTTTTCTGTCTCATGACACAATCTCCACAAAGATCCATTTTTTATCTGCGTAGTTGTCAAAAAAATTTGATAAGTCCATTTTTTCCTCTACACACTCAATTTTCTTTTCTTGACGGAATGCAGTTCTAAGGGGGAAAATTTGTAGCCTGGGGGTCGAAAATCTCTGTAAAAAATCCCCCGTCTTGTGGAGATTTGGGGAAAGTTGAGGGGAAAAGACCTAAGGGGGAAAAAGTTTAATTTTGTTTTTTTAAATTTAAAAAGTTTAAAAAGGTAAGAATTTAATACCTTTTTTTAAAATTAAAAAAAAAATATATATATATATATATATATATATATATATATATATATATATATATATATATATATATATATATCTAATAGTTACAAAATATGTAACAAATTTATAAAAAAAATATATACTATGTTTTCTTTTAAGGAAATTTATCATTTATTTCTGTATACAGGATGGTCAAAAAAGTTTGAAACAAAGGAATTTTCCTTTTTTATTTTTGAGATACATTAAAATAGTTCTCCGGAAATCAGTTCAGCATATCTGATAATCTAAAAATCCTTTTGACAGTTGTCCACGTGACAAGTGTCTGTTGTTATGATGACAAATTTAAAATG
>JAHBCN010019146.1:0-16310 GCA_019359885.1 Listronotus oregonensis
TAAATAAATATACACAGGTCAAATGAAAGAGACCAAAATAAAAATTAAAGAAATTTGTGGGTAGGTGAATTTTCCTGGTTAAAAAATACTTTTTTCTTTGTATAATGTCTTTTCAATCGATTGAACTAAGAGATTAGAATAGTATTAATCCGTTATAGTTTTTTCAAGGAAATCATTAAGCAAAATGCATTTGTTATCTCAAAAAATAGATGCCATAGCCGCTGAAGGATTTTCTTTTTTTGGGTGCTGGGTATCAAGCTTCTGTCCACTGCTTGGACTGCTGTTTAAACCAGTGGTATAATGATCAAACAAAGTTTCATTCATGGTTATAGATCATCAACAAAATTGTTAAAACGTTTTAAACACTGTCCAGAAATTTTATTACGAATTCGTTTTTTATTATTTGTTAATCGCGGCACCGTCTTGGGCAAAGTTTTGTCTTATTCAGTTCTTTGTGCAAGACGTTTTTTCATTGCCTATGGACTTGGCATTATCACGTAGGTTAAACTGCTAGTTATTGTGTACCATCTTATGTACCTTTTGAATAATTTCTGGAGTTCTTTTATTTTTGGCCATCTTTCACGTGGATCTTTTTCGATGTTGATACGTTTTAACTAAGCAGCCCATTTATTGATAGTGGAAAATCAAACAGAGGAATCTCGGTAAACCTTTATGAATCTTGTATGAAATTCTGTCAGTGTTAATACATCTTTTTCAAAGAATTTAGCTCAAGTTTTAATAAAACAATTTTTATAATTAGCAACTATAGATGAATTTATAATATAATTTTAGATATTTGGTTCATTAATATATTAAAAGACACACGCATTTTTAAAACTTATTGTAAATATTTGTTAGTTTCTTTAAACAAAATATTACTTAGTTAAGGGTTTTTAAAAATTGCTTGCTAAATCAGTAGTTTATTAAAAAACCTCCTACAAAAAACACTGATGCGTTTCTAACCAACAAAATGCCTTGGAATACTTTATGTACTGCATCGGAATTTTGGGCAAAGTCCATTTTTTTTCAGTTAATTAAAAATTTTAAACAATAGCCACCGTTTTTATATTATCTGCCCTTTATTAGAAAATAAAGTATAATCTTAAAACTTTAGCTCTATAAATCCATATTTTCTTTAAAGTTTCGAAATGCATCCACTGGTGAAAATCTCGTTTTTCTAGATCTCTTTTAATCGGAACTTACAAAGTAGCTTCTTAAGTGATTATCAGAGAATAGAAAAAGAATGATTTTGAAATTTGTACTGGGCAATGCGGCATAGCGGCTTCCAATTATATTCCCATAATTTGGGCGCTTTGTATTTTTTGTTCTGTTTTGAGTAGCAATAAAATAAAAGGGTGGGAATAGGTGATACAAATAAGTATGCAAGGTGTTTCCAATGCAATCTAAAAAGAATAAAGAGTAAATCCACAGCGCAATTTTTTTGAGATAATATGAGTTATTTCACTTTTTAAGTACTAACAATCCAATTTCACTCGACCAAGGATCATGGAAATAAATTTAGAGAAATAGGTTTGTCCTTGACATACCGCTTATATTTGTGCTCTTACCATTAAATGGCTGTATTTAGTGTCAGTTGTATCATATGTACCCTGTGGCTAACCCCACTTCTATATTTATCTCGTTTTCCCTGGTATCCTAATAGCCCTGCTTTGAGGCGAATATCCGATATAATGACCTTTTATATATATATATATATATATATATATATATATATATATATATATATATATATATATATATATATATATATATATATATATATATAAACGGTATTTTTTGTTAGACGTTTTTGTTTTTAACATTTCTTAATTGTTTAACATATACGTATACATGTGTAATCCTATTATATATTATTTTAACATTTGTTTGCTGAAACCCATATTAAATAAACCCACTGATTTAAACTAAGAATGTCTTAGAATACTAGTAATATTTCTTCTGTTCTTTAAGTTGTTTCCAGCTTATGATTTTCTTATTCTGTAAAAAGTAACTTTAATCCAGAAAATTTAAAAAATCTTGGCCAAGTTCACACCACGGGAACATCATCGTTTCTGATTTGAATACGTGTGGTCAAGAATACCTACCACTTATAAAATTGTCATTATAATAGGATAAGTTGTGCCTTAACGGGAGTTAAAGGGAAAACGAAGTTTTTTAGCCAAAGTACAATTACTAATGACTAAAAAGTTATTTCTTCTTCTTCTTCTTCCCTGGGAGCCATCTTGATTTACTACCGGAGGCAGCGCAGCCTCTTGGACTTTATGTGCCTAATCTCCCATTATCTTTTTTACCAGGCCTTCCCTGGATGGTTGATATATTCCTGTGGGCTTATTTTAGGTTGCCCAAATAACCCATGTCTTCGCTAACGCCTGTCTAACGCTTCACATTCGCACAGGATGTGGTAGGCTGTTTTTCCCCCCGTCGCACATTCTGCAACTTGGGTCCCCTTATTGAGCCTAACTTGTGTAGGTGTCATCCAAGGGTTGAAAGGTGTATGGAAGCCCAATGCTATGGCCCATTCGATCAAAAAATGTGAGTATGAAAATAACTGTCAGGTTGGCCCCGCCGATGATAAAAACCTTCTTATTTTAGGATTAGTTTTATAAATTTATATAATTTTGTTTTTTATTGTTTTTACTTATAAATGTAACAAAATGATTAGAGGTTGTATTTTTTCTTAAACCGGTAACATACCCGGCATTTTTTACCTTAGGTAAGATTTTTATATTTAAATTAGGTGCTTCTTATGAGAAGTAGCGACAGGTAACCGAAATAATAATAATATACAATTATTAATAATAAAATAATGAAAATTTTATAGGAAATAGCAGTGAGAAAGTAAGGCAATCTTAACTATCTTTTAGATGTTAAGATTGGTACTTTTATTTCATTTAATAATTTAGTACATTCTTTTGGATCAAAATTATTAATTACCTGGCAGACCAGGCAAATTTTAATATATACAGGTCTCTAATTGAATGAAAGAAAGTAAATTTTATGCTAAAGTTCCTTTTTGCTTTTTCCGTATTTGTTTAAAAGAAATTATATTTTTTTTAAACACTTATCAACTTTTGCCCTCGACATACTGTAGACACATAATATTTAACGGATACTGTTACAATGGATACCTAGGTACCAAAGGTTACAAAACATTTTTAACCCGATTCTTCTAGAATGTTTGTTATTATGAAAAGTATTAATCAAAAATTGGGAAAGAATGAAACTATCATACAATGTTTAAATTTATTCTAAAATCTTATTTTTTTTTTATTTACAAAGATTTTGGAAAAAAATACAAAACTACAAAATATCCCATTTAAATAGAAGGTTCTTTCCATATTATATCAGATGATATAAAATCCAATATTAACAATAATTTTAAATATTCTATGGTAGTAGAATAACCAACAATTTTGTGCAAAAAAAAAACAGTAATGTTTGAATTTGACTTTGATAAGTCAACTTTATAGATACAAAGAATTATGGAAGTCCGGCTCTGACCTACTATTCATTGCGCAAACTTGGGGAACCCCTTTCCCGCTGCCCTGCACGCCTGGACTTTGTTCTACAGTATTGGGCCCATACACCTTTAAACTTCCTTTGTGTCCTCTTAGGTTATCGTGCCCTGTTAGCGTTCGTTCTTTTGGATAGGCCGCTTACGAAGCTTTTTCTCTGCCTTATTCTACTGAGGCTTCAAGAGTATTTCTCGTGTTTGTTTCGGATCCATTCCCTGGTTTTTTGTGCTCGTGCTGCGGTCACTCCAAGAGCAGGTTCTGGTTCAAACTATGGTGTGGATGGATAATCTCTGTCACGCTAGCTTATCCGCTTTTTCGTTGCCTTCTATTCCCGAATGTCCTGGTAGCCACCAGGACATTCGGGAATAGAAAGGAAAAAAGTTATTTAAAATAAAATAAAGGTTTTGGTAACTGTTAAGATGTATGACTCCACCTATTTTTAATCATAAAAAGTCAAAAAATAGAGATATTGGCCCTTTTATTATTTTAAGTAAAATAAAAAAAAATGGGTGTAAATTTTTATTTTAACATTAAAAAAATGGGTATTTTTTAAGTTTTTTGTTCATAAAATGCATCCATTTAAGTTTTGCAATTTCTAGTGATGTGTTTTATATTCTACGTGTTAAGACAAATAATTAAAAAAAAAATCAAAAATTTCTATTTTTGGATTTTTCAAATATTTATTCAGAAAAAAAAATTATCGATTTTTTTCCAACAGTTTGTTTTCTCACTAACGTGGTGATTGTTTATGTCTTTTGATTTAAAAGTATGACGTGGGAATATTTGCTGCTATCTAACTATATAAATTCAAAATATAATTTCTGATTTTTTTAACTCATTTTGTCAAAAAGTCGACCTTTTAGAAATAGTTCCAGGGTAGGTAGATTAATTATTTAGAGTGATAGTAAAAAATACACAGGCTACTACAAATTCTGGTATATGAAATGATGAATGATGATATGGGAACTTAAATGGTGAAAGTTAATGCAAGAGTAAAATAACATACCGTTAATCTAAAAAATTCCAAATATTCCCCAAAAGAAATATATACAGGGTGTTTCAAAAAACATGGACCATCGCTCGTGGGGTAATTCTTTACTAAAAAATAATAAAAAAAAGTCCTATGCACATGGGTCCGGAAACGCATGGTTTCCGAAATACAGGGAGATAAATTTTCATTTTTTTTTCAATTTTTTTTAAATTACTTAAATACCACTCAACCGATTTTAATGAAACTTAGAACTTGAAAGTGTATTAATAAAGTGCATAGTTTTAAGTAAAAATTGCTTACAGCTGCGGCAGTGGCGTGCGTACGGGGTAACTGTAAAAATGTATTTAGAGAAAGAATATGTGCGCCACTGACTTTTGCCAATTTTGATGCACCAGTTATAAAGCTTATTACATAAGCCACAAAAGTTACCTCTTGGTATTTTTTCATTTAGGGTTTCCCTTAGCAGATATGTTTAATTTTATAAAAATGTGCAGTTTTTTAAAGTGTTCAATGCGACATGTCGAAAACGGTTTCAGATATTTTTTTGAAATTTTGGTGACGTAGTAAGTATGGGGTGGGACATATTTTACGTTATTTTTAATATATTTTCTTTCACCTCCTGTTAGGGGGTGAGGTTAAAGCAATAATTTGTTTTTTATTTTAAAATACAAACTAGGTTCCTATGTGTGCAAAAAAGCTTGAAATTGCTTTACTAGTTACGGAATTGTGATCAAAAATCATATTATTGAATTTAAAAATAAATCGGAGCTTCTAACTGGATTATGACGCGTTTCCATAAAAAACAACTTAAAATTCCCAAATGACTTAAAAAAGTAATTTCGGATTTCCGTGGAAACGTTTCTTGGTCCAGTTAAAATGTCCAATTTATTTTTAAATTTAATTAAACTATCTTTGATTATAATTTCGTAACCAGTAAAGCAATTTATTTTTTTTAGACAAACCGGTTTATAAACGCCAAAATCCGCCATTTACAATTTTCAAATTTTGACCTAAGATTATTAATTTTCAGATTGTGACCGAGCACTCCTAAAAACCATTATATCCTGAATCTGGGGAGAATATGTTTATTAATGCCAAAATCTACCATTTTAAATTTCGCCTTTTTTAATTTTCACATTTTTATCTAAGATTCTTAATTAGCATTACATTTTTTTGAATTAAAATCTTTAAGTAAAGAAACACACCTAACATATAATATTTAACCAAAATATGTTGTTTTTTTAAGTCCGGAAAAACAACATTTAAATGAAACTTTTTTTTTTCGTAACTAAAGAGTATGGTATCTAAAAATGGGCAATTATTTTAATTGCATTTAATCTTAAAAGTTCTGATTGCTTAACCTTAATAGTTTTTTAATATGTTATCCTTAAGATGATCCCGATTCGTAATCCGATAAATAATTAAATAATTAAAAAGGGAATCGTGATTTGTATTGGTGATTCGATTCCTCTACGAGAATCCGGATCCGTAAATCGATTCCTTTTTGAAGGATCCGTCTCAGCTCTGTCTCTATCCTTATCCAATTTGCTTTACAAAATAGTCATCCTTAAAATAATTTATTTCAAGCAGACCTTTGCCTGTACCCTCCGGAACATCTACTTAAAAGTAAGTTTTTGTTGCCAATCATTTTTTTTTTGACCAGGAATTCATTTTTTTTTAACGTGTGTACTATTAAAATTATCTTATACATGTTTAATTGTCGCCACTTTTTTTCATGCACCCGTGTGTATAAACAAACAGAATCCTTGTTCTCATGTCTTTCAGCCCACGATCTGTGTACACTACATTACAACATTGTAGGGCTTATTTAGTTTCTCATTAGCAGCCCAATGTTAACTGGTAGTTCTCACCAACGTTTACATAAGCTGAGGGCGCTAATTTACTTAGAAAAAGATATGCATTTTTATTATTGTCTGTAAAATTGTAAGAAACGTTTAATGATTTATTTTTGAAATAAATTTTAAAAAGAAATATATAGAGTAGAATTTATTTTTAGCGACATTTAGAGATAAAGGAAACCTAAATACTAAAATGTGGACTTTCATTGTCTTTATTTGTTGATTGGAACACAACGTTTCGGTTAGTAATGTCTCTCCAACAGTTCTTAAGTGATACCTTAAAACGGTTGGAGATATATCAATAACGGAAACGTTCTGTAGCATTTTACCAAATAAAGACAATGGAAGTCCAAAATTTTAGTGTTATTCAAACCATAGCATCGTCTAAAAGCTTCCAGGAAAGAGATGACCTAGTTAAAAATATCTTATTTATTTACTTTTTAATTCAGAGTCAATAAATAGACACAGTGAAATTATTAAGATTATAGAAAAATTTAATTAAAATTCAGAAAAAATTCTGTGTTTCATTGATAATTTGAATTTTCGATGAGGCACAGAAACTGCCTTAATATTGAATAAACAAGCTAAAATCTCGTTGGTTTCCTCGTAAACTACTTCTTTTTGATAATCCCAAAAGAAATATTCAATGGGGTCAAATCCTGAAACCTTGGTGGCATGATGGTTCAATTTATATCATTCCAACTCCAATCCACGTTATCTCTAAGAATTGCTGCATTATAGGCAGAGCTCCATCTTTTTGGAACTATAAATTGCGTTTAGTTTTAGCGAACCCCTCTTTTAAAAGCTCTGAAAGAACTGTTGAAGTAAGTGTGAGTAACGCATTTCATTTAATTCATAGAAGAAGGGAGTTCTTCTTAATATCCTGCTTGATGAGTTTTGAGAAACCTCTGTTTTATATTTAAAACATCTTTAGGAAATTCTAGGATTATCTGTTATTTGCTGAAAAACTTGGGCAGTATTTGTATCGGTTTTGGTTTTTCTTGTTCTATTCCTTTTAAGCTTTGCTAAGACACTATACTCTACTAAATTTTTACAGGGATTGTAAAAAGCCATTAGGAGTCCTGCTTTTCCCATAGAAAATTAGTGATTTTGTTTTAACATTCCCACAAATAACCTCAATAAAATGATTTGATACAATCACGAATCTGGTTAGATTCAGAAAATCTCGTCTGCCATATTGGATCCGCCATTTTGAATTTTACTGACTTTGGATTCATTTTTCATAGTCTTTTTCAATAAATTAATATGATTCGATAAAATAAATGACCCCAAATATCTCTAAAGCCACTGAACTAATCGATATGTTAAAAAAAAATGGACACAGCACAGAAACTTCCTAACATCAAAAACAAGTCTAAAATACTAAAAATGACGGAACCAATATAGCAAAACTCAGACTCAGATTTGCAAAATTTAAAATGACTAATCCAATATGAATCTGTCGATTTTTATAAATTTCGTATGCCATATTGGATCCGCCATTTTGAATTTTACAAATCTGACTTTGGATTCCTTTTTCATGGTCTTTTTTAATAAATATAGATTTGGAAATTTAATTTTTTTTCAGTATATTTGTTGGTATTTTACGTTAATTTTTGGTGTTTTTAACCACTTTTTTCGGTTAGAAGTTTATTTGTGATGTAATCTCAATTTTAAACTCGGATTCGTGTTCAGGAAAAAAATACTTTGGATACATATTATATCGCATGTAAAATACAGACCACTTTTTTTATGTGGCTATGTAATATTTATCTACCTACATTTGCAGAATTGTTTAATTCCTATTTTTTAAATTTAGCTCGGCTGGCTCGGAAACCACCTGGAATAAAAGTAAAATCTCTCCACTCTTATCAAGATGTTATATTGGAGCTTTTCCACCAATTTAAAACCAGATTCAGATAACATTTTATAGTGTATGTCCGAGAGGCGATACTATTAACGGCATACCAAAATTTATCAAGTCCATGTGTGTATTGCAATTTGAAAAAAAACTAGATTAATTTCTTCTTGTATAGGACTTCCAAAAGATGCGTTTTTTGTAACTGAATTCAAAATAAATATTATTTTCTAACAAATACTCCTGGATTTCAGTTTTTGAACTTGATGAAGCTGGTGCTTTGTGTAGCAGACGGCTGTGGTAGCTTGCGTTATCCATGACAATAACACTGTTGTTTGGAATATTTTTTAAAAGATAATTTTGAAACCAGTTTTCAAAAAGTTTTGCACTTGTATCCTCATGATAATCCAAGTTAGAATCCTTAATGTTCTTTGCAGACAACAGCAAGCAGTTTGGGACAAATCCGTCTTCTAAACCAACGTGTATTATGGTAATGCGTTTTCCTTTATTTGAAGGTGCTTTCGTCTGACAGTTTTGACTGGAATCAACTAATCCTTTGGATACTTCTCGTGTGTATCGAACCATGTTTTATCAAGGTAAATTATGGATCTGTTTTCTAACCTATATCTTTTAATTTCTTGAAGGTAATTAAATCTCCAAGTGCGTAATCTGTGCGATTCCATTACTACTTTTCTTTTGTCTATTTTGCGGTATTTAAATCCCATTTTACAAACAACTCTATGGAGGGTGGCACGGCTAATATTTATATTGGTTTCGTCTTCGTCTAGCTTTTTTTTCAGTTTATCCAAGGTAGGAATAACTCCGCTTTCATAAAGACAATATATTTTCCTTCTTATTAGGTCCTGATCACTATTGTCTATACGGTGAGATTGAAAATCACTACGTTTTTTCTTTTGTTCAATTCTTCACTAATAATAATATCCCTTATCGATGATATTGGAGTTTTTGTAAGTAGGCAGGTTCTTTAAAGCTTCTTGTTTAATTAGACCTCTACTGATTAAAGTTTCATACACATTTTTCACAACCTGTTTTGCATCTAATGACAAATGATTTCGACGCGACATAGTTATATTTTCGTAAAAACGGTTATTTAACACTGCCACTAAAATATTAGCCAAAATATTTATATGCCTAATGGTTAATACTCAAGAAATACCTGGCCCACCCCTGCCCTTATAAACAAATGGGTTTACCCAATAACAATAGGTAATAAAATCGTTAAAGGTTTATTGGGGTATGGTCCGTCAAAAGCCATAACGATATACTTTGAAGACAGACTATAAATGTGTATTTTTCGGAAAAAAGAATAATAAATTATCTTTTATTAACAACATTTATTGCACAGTATGCCGGTAGTCTACTTTTCAAGAAACTTTATACGACATATAATTGAACCTAAGAGGATTTGCATTTTTATTGAAGTTAACCCTTAAGCCATTCTAAATTTTGGAAAAACCAGAAACGCAGGTGTAGTATACCTGTCTATTCAAAAAGTGAGGGATTACCGAAGCCATCCATAAATATTTATTTTAAATTATGGTTGAATAGGGATAATATTTAGGATTATTTTTGTGCTATTTGTAGGTAAATAGAGTGTTTATTAGGGCAAATAAGCTATTTTGTTTGAACCCAAAATTTATTTTTCAAGAAAAGAATATTGTTATAGACAAGGCGTCATGCTATTGGGTGATTAGATTCTTTAAGTTGTAGATATTTAAAGATTTAGATGAAAAGCCTTAACTTTAATCTTACTGGCTGTGTTACTATTTTAGAGATGTTTAGAAATATTAGATTAAATCATCGCATCAACGAATTCTTGGATAGAAATAAAGTAAACAAACCTTGTTTGGCAAGGAGGGATAGATCTTGTAAACACACGGCACAACAACACACTAAATAACATCACTCCGGAAATAATAACTTTTTCAATGTTTATGGCATTGCCCCATTAATTACATTTTTATAAATCGATGATTCTTTATTGTTAAAAATTAATTTTAAAGCCGGAAAACTATTTTTGTTTATTATCTGAAGTGACAGACAGACATGACATTTACTTTAGATGCCCAATTCGATTGCTGTTGATCAAGTCAGTTTACAAAACGTATTATTGAATAATACAACCTACTAGAAAGAGATAAAATGACATTGGAGTGCCGTACAACACCTGATTTACTATCATTTTTTATTAAACGAATGCAGTCAAATTAACCTTGTTGCTGGTACTTGGAACTATCATATTAATAAATGTTTATATTTAAATTGATGTTGCCTATATTAACACAAAAACCAATATTTTTAAATAATTTTATTACATTTTCAAGGTAATTTCCTGATTTTGGTTTTTGAGATCTGGCAATTTGTTTACGTTTTTCCAAAACAAAAACAAACAGATCACTATACCAAACACCCTGCCTACAAACTGGCGTTGCGTTAATTCTAGTCCTTGAGTTCGTTGCATCGCATAAACAAACTTTTAATAGTATAAATTTTACCTATAATATTAAAATACATAGTTTTCAAGAGTTTGGCTGTCTTTCTTTAATAATAAATCTATAAATCAAATAGATACAATTATATTTTTAGTTTTTTTTTTTCATCATCATTAAAATGATTGCATGCAGCACCCCAATTGTTCGGCGAATGTGCAAAATATTTTTAGTTTATTTAGGATAAATGCTGCTAGAAGCGAACTAAGCTAAAAGCACTGCCATATATGGCGGTTGCTTCCGAAAAAAATGTACTGGTCATCCCTTCCGTACGGCCATTTCTTCCGGATTTACCCCAAATGTAGAAAAAGTTGCAACTCGAAAAATCCAGTAAGAAAAGTATTACTGAATAAAATTTTATTGTTTTTAAAATTTTTGATTACTACTTTTCAAAACTATATAGTGCATAGTGCTTTAAGATTTATTACCATAAACGGTTTGAAAGCAGACCTGGGACGGATCCCTCAGAAAAGAAATCGATTTGGGGAACTGAATCATTGTAAATGAATCGATTCACCAATACAAACAACCCTATAAACAGCGTTTGTCGATTTTCTAAAGGTACTGTGATGGCCCACTAATGTCAGCGTCTTTTAATTGACTGTGTCTGTCACCATTCGTTGGCCCGAAAAAAGACATAATGATATATCCTCAGTGGCCTATTAATTTAACTGAGTTACAAATCCAACGTTATTAATTAAGCATTGGTGGTGGATGTGATCGGAAAGTTTTTAACGTTTTTCGGCAGTTTTTGTGTTTTTTTTTGTTTTGGCAAATGAAAAGTATATTATGGTGATATTTTATAGTTTTTAAAATCTTTGTTATTATTATATTTCGTATTATTATTGGCTGTTATGTTAATTTTGACTTTGTTTCGTATTTTTGTAGTTAGACTATCTTAGACATTTAAATTCATCCGAAACCACATTTTTAAGTGCCTCGTTTGTCTTGTTTGGGCAAAATATTATGGTTTTTCATGTATTCATTTTTTTTTTTAATAAAAATCAAAATTTTTATTTATTCCATTTGGTTTACAGTGGTGTTCCAACAGTAAGCCTAAATCAATACGGTAAATATTAGTTACTATTTCTAATATCCCAATGATTTTCCAACAGGGGCCCCTAAATGAAAACATCGGTAAATATTAGTTCCCATATCGTTAACACCCCATGGTTTTTTAAAGTGGGCCTCCATAAAATATATCATATGGGCCTATGTAGAAGTATTGGCAAACTGACTGATAAGTGTTGATGGGCCCGGGTGTGCCAAACGCAATAACCGATGTTGGCACCAACATATATTGTGTCAATGGGCAGTTGAAAAATTTAAAAATGAAAAAGTATATTGGGCCATTGATTTTTTATTATTCAATGTTTATAGGGAACGATGCCTTTAAAAAAAATCGAATCCAAGGATTCGATTCCTATTTATCAAATCACCATTCCGGATCATCTTTGGTTTTTTTACTTACAAAAATTGGTAATTACTAAAGTGATACTACATAATCCAGATAATAAATCAAGCGTTAAAGATATTAAAAATAAATAAAATTTTATATTTTTAAGTGTGTAACTCTAAGTCAAATAAGTTTTTGGTAAATATTCTTCACATTTAATATTTTTTTTCCCTGAGGTCACATGAAACCATCTTAAATTAAACATTTTTCGAACTTATTCCAAACTTGCATGCTAGATTTCCTAATTTTTAAATGTGATTCTTGAGATAACCCCAAAAACTTATAAGGGCACATTCCATTGTAATCCTACAGAAAGTTTTACAAATACCGTTTAAAAATTTTTTTTGCTAAATAAAAAATTGTTTACCCTTTTTTTTGGACTTGAAAAAAAAAAATATTTTGGGTTTAAAAATTTAAAACCATGTTAGGTGTGGTTTCCTTATTTTAAAAAAAGTTTTTTTTCCCTTTAATAAGAAAAAGATTTTTTTTAAAAATTTTTAAATTTTCCACAACCGGCGGTTGCTAAGGTAACAAACACTTTTTTAGTGTGGTCACTGCCACTTTACCCACTAGTGTGGACTGTTACTTTACCGCACTAGTGCGGTAAGACCATTTACGCTAAGGACTTTTCAAAAATCGTTTATTTAAAACCCTCGTTTAACAATAATTACTCTTTATGTAAATAACCCAACATACAGATAATATATCCAAAAGTTATTCGTTATAGTCGAGTTGCTCACACTTCCTATATTAACGACTACCAATTGCAATGGTTTGGTGGTGTCATTTTGACAATGGCTGACACCGATCGAGGTAACTGGTAGTTTAATCAATTGCTAGTGTAAAATTGTGATAAACGTCGAAGAAAAATTATTATCACAAAAAACCTGACGGTTGTAGATAAAATAGCATACATAACTCGAGTGGTAAACGTTTTTAGCGCACTTAAGTGAATACAAAACTCGCCTGCGGCTCGTTTTGCAAACTTCACTTTACGTTCGCTAAAATCCACCTACCACACTTGCTATGTAATATATTATTATCTTTATTTCCAAAAATCAATGTGATGCTGATTAAGAATCTTAGGTAAAAATTTGGAAATTTAAAAAGGAAGATTTAAAATGGCGGATTTTGGCATAGAATGACTTAAAATTTTGAGAGTAGGTAGGGAAAAGTCCAAGGATCAAAATCTATATCATGCCGAAGAGCGCCCTTACCTTGGGGGTGGTTGCAAAACCACCTCGGGGGTGGAATTTTTTTTATATTTTGACCACAGGAATCGATAGGAAAATGATTTCTAAGCAAACAATATTGTATGCATTTTTTTTGTAAAATGCATATTTTTTGAGTTATTAGCGATCGAAAGTCGAAGTTTTTCGTCGATAAAAACAACGTTTTTAATCGGTTTTTTGCAAAAAACTCAATAAATATGCATTTTATCAAAAAAAACTAAATAACAAAATTATAGCTTTAAAAAAAATAAAACGTTTTTTTAATTTTAAATTTCCGGGAAAAAATACAAAAACCCTGTTGTGGTTTGTTGAAGGTGTGTGACGGCGTCTTTTTTCTTGGGCTTGGTCTTGCAAAACCCAAAACCAAGACCTTTCGCTTGTAAGTAAATTAGAAAAAAGTTGTGTTCTTTGAAGCTTATTTTTACACGCCGTTTAAAAACTTGAAAAACTTTCATGGTCCGCTGAGATATTTGGGAAAAACTGGAATTTGACAATATCGATTTTATTTTTTCCTGACTTTATTTTAAAGAATATTAAAAAACTAGTTTTACTTTTCCATTGGTATTTTTAGATTTTATATCCCACGTTTCGTTATTAAGAAACCATCATCAACTTTATTTTTTTATATGACTTAAAAAAAGAACACTCTGTATCTAATTCCATTTTTTATTACAAATTCGACGATGTATCACATGCCATATTTTTTTAGTTAAAAGGAAAATTGATTTTTTTTATTTTTTATAGGTATTTAAACTCTTTACAAAGTCCAGTTACAATTCGAACGCCGTACTGTTCATTTAAACAGGGACAACTGATCAGTTACCATAGTTACGTTCCATTGTTGTTATTACAGTTATGTTTTATTGTTAACTTACTTTCATAGAAAAGTGAAAACCGATAATTCGTGTTTTTTATACATGAGGTTACGGAATAGTACTTACATAAATGATATTTATATTATGAAGGAAAAGAGATAGACGAATCAGACCAGAAAGGTCTGTCGATGAGTGAGGGGCATTTTTGTCGAAACTAGAGAGCCAGTTCATGAGACGAGACGAGAGGATGGCTTCTCTTGCCTTGTCTCTACTCGGGGCAACACTAGTAACTAAATATTAAAATACCTTATATGGAGTATGCATTTAATGTTATAAAGTGTTTTTTGTTCATACAAGGCGCATTTATATAATTTCTTAGTATTTCGATAAGATTAAGTTTCTATAATTAGACGATCAAACTTCACACCCTCTTTAAACGCAGAATTCTAATAACAATAAAATTATTGTCGTAGGTCGGTTTTTCGAAATGATAGTGAAATTAAAAAAAAAAGTGCATGTTTTAAGATACCGATTAATATGAGGATAACGGTGTAAGGTTGATATTGATAAGTGTGCATCTGAGTACACGAAAATATTATGTATTGAAGAAGGGCAAATCATTGTTATAACAAAGAGTTTAAATATCAACTTTTCAACACACAAAATTTTGATCATAAGAAAATTTAAAGTATTGTTTTTTCTCAACCTTCTCCGATAATACAAAATACACCCAGAGCAAAATTTTAAAATTGTCATATCACCTTTCTAAAAACATATAATGTAAAAACTGCCCATTTTATAAATTCTCCATATTCTTTTGCAAATAGAAACAAGTTTATCAAATTCGAAATAAATGTATCATTCCATTCAAGAGGTACGGGATCGACAGTCTAATTAATAGACACACCGACAGACCGAAATAAGACACTATCTTTTGTTCGATAAAATTGAGTATTGAACTATCGTTTAGAATATGTTTTTAAAAGAGTAAAGGATGCATTTTATTAGAATTTGGTAGATCAAATTTGCAAAGTTTACGCAGATATCATATAAATATTATAGCTTGAATTTTTTAAACAGATATTTAGAGCCCTGTTGCCACCAGAAACAGCGAGATTTTTGTGCATTACGCAGCAGACCTTCGAGTAATTATGAAATATCCAAAACCCAAATTCTCAAAATCACATCCACCCTCGATGCACAGGGGACAGTGGTGCGCAAAGTTGATATTAAAATTTTAGAGTAGTCCAGACCTTAAGCTCTCAAAAACCGCATACGACATACCTTATCCACAACATCTTTAAAAGTAACTGAAATCCTAGGATTATTTAAATTTTTAAAACAAGTATAGGTAAATAAAATCAAAATACATGTTCTGGGAGGTTTATTCTAATATTATAAACAAAACTAATTCACATAAAGTATCTAGTCTTAGAAGCTTGATAATTGACCTACTCTGACCTGCCTGGTGTGCAACAAACGTGCATCCCGAAATTTCGGAGGAGGGGAGGCTAAGCCCCCTTTCTTTGGCACGGCCCTGCAGATATTCTATTACATATGTCAGGGCATGACTGACTTCCGATTACTCACTGACTTTAGTAGAAATTCTAGCAAAGACATATGCAAATGGTATCAAAACTAAGGTAGCACCTTGGGCTTCCGCTTTGCCCTTTAAGTAGTAAACACGCGTTTTTGAAGCTTCATAGCTTTTTAGGGAAATGACCGCTAAAGATGCGGTCAAAAGGGAAGTCACCGTGCTATATAAAAGTACTGTGAAAGGGGTTTCGACGTATGTATTGACAGAATGGGCGATTGATAAAAGTCAAAGTCATATAATTAAAACATGATAAGACCAATATCACCTTTGATATGTTTTATGAGATCCGAAGAAATTATTCTTCTTCTTCTTCTTCTGTGGGAGCCGTCTTGATTCACTACCGGAGGCAGCACAGCCTCTTGGGCTTTTTGTGTCTAATCTCCCACTATCTTTTATACCAATCCTCCAATTAGTCTTGTTCCTTCTACAAAGTCTGGTATAGTCCCCGAGACTGTC